>RJWM01001534.1:23206-152934 GCA_004363535.1 Dasyprocta punctata
TGCTAGATTCCCACACTGTGGGTGTGGGAAAAAACCCTGCACTGAGAAACAGCAGAATTTTTTTAAGGACTCAATTTATACAAAATTTTTTTAAAAATTATTTATGTCATTTCTTCATTTGTTTTTCTAAATGTTTCCCCCTTTTTTGTTTGAATTCCTTTTTTTTCTTTTCTTTTCTTTTTTTATCCTTCTAATCTTTTTTTTTTTTTTTTTTTTTTTTTTTTTTTTTTTTTTTTTTTTTTTTTTTTTTTTTTTTTTTTTTTTTTTTTTTTTTTTTTTTTTTTTTTTTTTTTTTTTGGTACTGGAGATTGAACTCACAACCTCGCATCTGCCAGGCAGGCACTCATGCTACTGAGCTAAATCCCCAGCCCTAATTTTTGAGATTGGGGCTCACTATGCAGTTCAGGCTGGACTTCAACTCACTTTGTAGCCCAGGCTGGTCTCAAACTCACAACAATCCTCCTGCTTCAGCCTCCTGAGTGCTGGGATTAAGGGTGTGTGCTACCATGCCTGGCTTCCATTGATAAATTTCTCAAATTTTAATTGTTTCATTCTTTAGTTCCCCACTTCTTTTACGTTTTCCAGTATAACCATTAAGCTTTATGAATGTGTAGATAGCTGGTAAACTCTGTTATTATTGGTGAATACTGTTCTGTTGTTAGTGGAAGTAAAGCAATTCCATTTAGTAGATATTTACTGTAGGTCAATATTTGTCTTAGTGTTTATGCTATAATTATAGATCTCTTTTCTATGGTTAAGGGTAATACATCATTAGTTCTCAAGGTACATTAATACCCAGTTTTCCCTGGATCCTATTATTGTTGTTGATTTTATTATTATACCCAAAGTGACATAATTGTTGCTAATAATTGGTTTTCTTTGGATGACGATATTTATATTGCCCTTTGTGTCATTAACAGCATGCCATTTTCTTAGAGAACTTGGTACCAGCCCAAATACCCAGTGACTGGACCCTGGGACAGAGGCAAATGCAAGTAAGCACTCCCAGAGAATATAGTTAAAAAGTAAACATGAACTAAACAGGTCTCTGTACTGGCAACAAATCTTTCCATTATTATTGACACACAAGTCTCACTTCAAAAAGCAGACTAACAAAAAACATAAAAACGTGAGAAGACAAAAGAGTAAGATGCCTCCAACAACTCCTAACTGCTCCAAAGTTGATCCACGTGGCATTGAAGTGGAGGAAATCAGAAGTAGCACAACTGAGTTAGTCAAAAGGATAACAGAGATAACAACAAATCAGATCAATAAGGTCCTTGTCAAGCTCAAAGAAGATATAATTAAATAGATAACAGTCCTAATAAAACAATCAGCAAGTCTATGGAAGACATTAGCAGAAAGCTAGCTGAGCTACACACAGCAATGCAAAACATGAATGACCAGCACAGAAAAGAATTAGAGTTTAAAAAAAAGGGTACCAAACAGAAATTCAGGAGATCAAAAATTCTTTCGAAAGTATCAGCAGAAGTAACCAATGTAAGGAAAGAGTATCAGAACTAGAAGTCAGGGCTGTTGTCAGTGACCAATTAATAAGAGATACCTTAAAAACAACAATAGAATATAGAAAAGGGATACACTAGCTGCTAGATGACAAAACAAAGACTAATCTAAGATTAGTCGAAAATCAGAAGATAGCACAAACGGTGTAAACAACCTGTTTACTGAAATAATAGCAAAAAACACTCAAAATATGGGAAGAGAATTTAACATACAGACAACTGACATATATAAAACTCCAAATAGTTGTGATCAGAAAAGAGCCTCTCTACAACACATCATAGTCAAAATTCCTAAAGTCCACCACAAGAACAGAATCTTAAATGGTGTTAGAGAAAAGCAATGAACCATTTATAAAGGTAACCTCATTAGAATTACAGCAGAATCCCCAAAATCTTGTAGAGTACAGGATGAAATATTTTGGGCTCCATAAGAAAACAACCTCTGATCCAGACCTGCAAAACTATCTTTTAAAATTTATGGAGAAATAAGACATTTTCATGATAAAGAGCACCCAAAATAATTCATGACCACCAAACTAGCACTCTAAAACTTTTTCAACGATATCCTGGAATGAGCCCATAAAAACTAACAGTGGCAAAATGTTTGACAGAATAAATGCACTAACTAGGAAACAGCATAATCAAAGGAAAAGAAAGGGAGTCAGCAACAGGCAAGTAATGTAAAGACAGGAATAAGTTGATGTGTTTCAGGAACAACTCTCAATGTGAATGGTCTCAATTCCCCAATCAAATGACACAGATTGGTGTAATGAATCAAGAGACAAGTCCCAACAGTATACTGCATACAAAAATAAATTAATAGACAAAAAACAAAGGATGGAAGACAATAATCCATGCAACAGGATCCACAGACAAGTAGGGATAGCTATGCTATTTTCAGACAAAAACTGGTTAGAAGGGGCAAAGAAGGGCACTACCTATTGGTTAAGGGAACAATTCCATAGGGAGGAATAATAATTATTAACATACATGCACCAAACAACAGCACATCCAACTTCATAAAGTAAGTACTACTGGAAATAAAAGATCAGATAAACATAAACACAATTATAGTGGGACCTTAACATCACAGTTCATAAATGGACAAGTCACTACACAAAAGATCAACAAAGAAGTATCAGAGTTAAACAAAACCTTTAAACAAATACAATAAAGAGAAATTTGCAGAATGCTCCACCCAATGACAACAGAATACACATCCTTCTCAGAAGCACATGGAACTTTTTCCAAAATAGATGGAACACTAGCCAATAAAATATTCATAAGCAAATGCAAAAGAATTAAAATTATCCTATACTTATCATCAGATCATAGGACAATGAAATTAGAAATCAATGGCAAAAGAAAGCACACAACTTACACAAATTCATGGAAATTAAATGATACACTCTTGAATATCAGTGAGTCACAGGAAAAATCAGGAAGCAATCACTACCTAGAATCAAATGATAATGCTGGCACAACATACTTGAATTTATGGGACACAATGAAAGCAGTCCTAAGAAGGAAGGTTATATCTGTGAATGCCCATATCAGTAAAACAGAGCAAACCCTAATTAGTAACCTAATGATACTTCTGAAGCACCTAGCAAAACAAGAGTAATCCAAACTACACCTAATACATGGAAAGAAAACATAAAGATCAGAGAAGAAATCTATGAAATTGAGAATAATAGGATAATAAAAAGAATCAATGGGTTAAATAACTGGTTCTTTGAAAGAATAAACAAAATGCCTATTTCATAAAAAAGAAACAAAAAGATTCAAATTAATGCAGTTAAAAAAGACAAAGGTGAAATCACAAGAGACATCACCAAAATCCAGAAGATTATTAGCAACTGTATTGAAAACCTGTACTCCAATAAATTGTAGAATTCAGAAGAAATGAATGGATTCCTAGAAATATATAAATGATCAAAACTGAACCAAAAAGATTTAAAAACACTGACTAATCCAATAACACATAATGAAATTGAAGCCGTAATAAAAAACTACTAAGAAAAGTCCAGGTCCAGATGGATTCACTGCTGAATTCCACAAGAACTTCGGGGAAGATCTAATGCCTGTTCTACTCAAACACTGTACTCCCAATGTCACTTCTGGAAGCTAACATTATCTTGATTTCAAAACCTGACAAGGAGCCAACCAAAAAAGAGAACTATAGGCCAGTCTCTTTAATGGACACAGACTCAAAAATCTTCAAGAAGATACTGGCATACAGAATGCAAGAAGCTGTCAGAAAGATCACACATCATGACCAAGTAGGCTTCATCCCGGAGATGCAGGGATCATTCGGCACATACAGATTAATGAATGCAATGCATCACATAAACAGAAGGACAAAAAGTCACACGATCATCTCAACAGAAGTGGAAATTAGACAAAATTTAACATCTATTCATGGTAAAAACCCTGAAGAAAACAGGTACAGAATGGTCTTCTCCCAATCAGGTAAAAGCCCCTTATGACCAACCTCCTGCCAGCACCACATTGAATGGGGAAAGATTGGAAGCTTTCCCTTTAAAGTCAGGAACAAGACAAGGAGGGCCACTACTGCCAGTCCTGTCCACTATCGTACTTGAAACATTATCGAGAACAAACAAGCAAAAGACAGAAATCAAAGGGATGTGCATAGGAAGAGAAGGAGTCAAAGTATCATTATGTGCAAATGACAAGACTCCTCTGGACAGAAGACCCAAAACCTCCGTTAAAAGACTCCTAGACACAAGAACCAAATCCAGGAGCATAGCAGGATACTTATTCAGTACAGAAAACCCAGAAGAGCTTTTTCTGTAACCAAATAATGAATTCACTGAGAAAGAAATTAAGAAAAGGACACCATTCACAATAGCTTTAAGAAATTAAATATTTATGAATTAACATAGCCAAGGAAGTAAAAGACTTCTACAATGAAATTCTACTCTGAAAAAGAAAATTGAAGAGGACACTAGAAATTTGTTCTTTCAAGGCAGAACCAATACAGTCAGAACATCCACACTGCCAAAACTGATATGCAAATTTAACACAATCCCAAACAAAATACTGCACCAATGACATTCCTCCAAGAGCTAGAGAACACAATCCTGAAATTCACATGGAGCCAGAGGAGACCCAGAACAGCCAAAGTAATCTTGAGTAACAAGAACAAAACAGCAAGCATCACAATCCTGGATTTGAAGTTGTATTACAAAGCTATAGTGATTGAAAACCAGAACGGTACTGGCAAATACAGACACATGGATCAATGGAACAATATAGAAGACGCAGAAATATTCAGCTACCTGACCTTTGACAAGAGTCAAAAACATGCACTGGAGGACAGATAGTCTCTAATAAACGGTGTTGGGAGAACTGGCCAGCCTCATGCGGGAGACAGAACCTACACTCGTATCTCTCGCTGTGTACCAAACTCGAATCAAAGTGGACTGAAACTCTAAACTTCAAAATGGAAACAATCTGCAACTAGATAAAATAGGAAAAACTCTTAAAGTTACAGGTGTAGGCAAGGATTTTTTGAACAGAACCCTAATTGCACAAGAAATAACACCAAAACTCAACAAATGGGATCAAATCAAGGTAAAAGGCTTCTGAAGAACAAAGAAAAGCAACAGAGAGAAGAGATGACCTGTAGAACAACAGAAGAGATTGCCCACTTCCTCAGACAGAGGGTTAATACCTGCAGTGTACACAGAACTCAAGAAAATCAGACCTTCCCCAAATAAAAGACCCAATCAAAAAATGAGCAAGTGAAATGAGTAGACACTCCCCAGAAGAAGTACAAATGGGCAATAAATACATGAAAAAATGTTCATCAGATCCAGCCATTAGAAAAAATACAAACTAAAACTACACTAAGAGTCCTTCTTACTCCAGAAAGAGTGATTATCTTCAAGAAATCTAATAATAACAAATGCCGGTGAGGCTGAGCACTTCTCCACCGTTTAATGTGAACTAGTACAACCACTGTGGAAATTGTTAGGAATTCCTCCAACAAAACAAAACTAAAAATTTCATTTGACCCAGCTATTCCCCTTCACTCCCCCAAAATGTTAAAGACATCTTATTAGAGTGACTTATGAGTACCTATGTTTATTGCAACACAAGTCATACTATCCACATCTTGAAAGCAGCCTATATGCCCATCAACAGATGAAGGGATATAGCCAAGGTGGCATTTATACACAATAGAGTGCTACTCTGCCATAAAGAAGGATACATTTGAGTGATTTGTAGGAAAATGAAAGCACCATTAGACCATAATGTTAAGTGAGATAAATCAGACGTGAAAGTTTAAATAATGCATGCATTCTCTTATATGAGAAGGCCAAAATATAAACAAAGAGCAAAATAGAAGATAGGTAACAGGTAGGGGCAGATCTTTCTCATCAGCGAAGGGGGTTAGGGGATGAAGGGAGGGTGGGAGGGGGAGGGAAGGAGGCTGAAAATCAGCACTCGCATGTGTCGTGTAGATGTGCCAGCTCCCCGTAAGGAATGCAGTCTTGTGATGGGAATGTGTACCAATAAAAAATAAAAGCTGAAGCAGCAATGACCACCAGTGACCCCTGCTGTCAGTAAACGAGGGAAACCTTCTCCCTGTGGTACGCAAAGCCCTCTGGAGCATGGGGTGTCTCCTGACTCCGCCTTTGCTCGGACAGCTTTGCGATCCACCCATCCTGATCTCCTGAGCTCCCTTCCCCTCGTCCCCTGGACTCTTGTCTGCCTCAGTGATACCACTCGCCACAGTGGCCATGCCGTGGTTCAGACTTTGATTCCTAGCCTGAAGATTCCTATTAAGGGGCAGGCATTCACATGTGTGCATTGAGTGAAGGTGATTTAGTGTAACTAAAAACTAAAAATGTTTTTGTTCTGTTTTGTTTAACCATGCAGTGAAGGCACCTGTTTCTTTTAAAGGTGATTTAATGAATCAAAATTCAGCTTTTTGTACCACTTCCTTCTCTCATGTGCAAGGTCACGTCCATCCACAGAGTATTACTCTGTCTTACTGCACAAGTCTGCTCTTGTCAGTACCTCGGCATAGACGACTTCCTGAAAGGCGAGCCAGAGCCGCGTTGCCTATGAACCCTTCCTCACCAACTGTGACTTTCAAAGCACCCCGAAGACCTGGCAGGGTGGAAACACACCTCTCCCATCAGAGCCCCGCCAACCCTCTGGCCACGGGAGCCTGGCTGGGAGGGAAGCCATGTCACCACCTCTCAGGAGCACGGTGATTTGTGGCCGAGCAGGGAGAGGCTGAGCTCTGGACCCCATGCCCCCCGGTGCAGGCAGGCTAAGGGAAGATGAATAGCGTTAGAAGACAGACATCTGAATGTTTCGTATTAAATTAGTCCCACAGAGCCGCCAAAATTCTCATTCCATAAATCACACGGTAAAGTAAACTCACTCCCGGGTTCGATGGCTGCGACTTTGGCCTGTTCTCATAGATAATCAAGAACAGTCAGGCATTTGTCTGAAACAGTCATAATTTTCTGCATATTCGCTCAGAGGTGGTGCGGTGACCCAGCCGGCTCTGTGCCGCCAGAAACAGCAAGTGAGTGGGGCTGGCGGTGGGGAGCTCTCCAGACGGGCGCGGCTCCTCACACCCGGGGCTGCTCTGCTGCCGCCAGGAGCTCTAGCGGGAGCTCAGGTGCAGGGTTCTCAGGCGCCAGCCTCCCACTGCAAGAGGAGATGCTGAGGAGCGCTGATGTGGCTCCCCCTTCACTCAAGGCAGCCATGGCAACGTTTTGAAACCCATCTTCACCTGCTCTTGTTCTAAGAACCGTGGACCTAGGATGTATCTTGATTCTACTAAAGCCACGTCTCTTTTCAATTACAAAGGTTAATTCTGGGAATATTTTACAGGCCCTTGGATCTCTCTTGCTTGGTCCCTTCTTGAGCTGACACTGTGGTTATCAGGGGACCACAGAATGGAAGGAACGCTGAACTGGTTCAGGAAACCACCCAACTGGGGCTCACTGGCAGAGGGAGCGTCTGAGCGGCGGCTTTCTCTTCCAGAAACTGTGACAGGCAGATTTGCAGTCTCTCCAGTTATATCCAGCTGCAAGAGTCTGATCTGGATTCAGTGGTGAGAATCAATGAGACACTAGGAGTCGGAACAGCCAGAATTCCAGCGGGTTCTTGGTCCATCTCTTCCTTAGCAGGGCTTTTCTACAGCTGTTCACTAGGATCTTTACCCTGGAAGCCCAATCTGACTTTCAGTAGAGCGACAAAAGGAGATCATCACGTGGCTTTGTGATAGCCAAGGGCTAGAAATGACTTCCCAAAGAGAAAGACCGGTGGACTTGGAGTCGAAGGCTGCCCGTGAGTCTTACATCTTGGGCTCTTGCGCCAGTGCCTTGGTACAAGAATCAGACAAGATGGTCAACAGGGAAAGAGAAGGGAACTCACATTTAGGGTGTCTTTGTGTGCAGCACCATGCTGAACCCCTGCATTTTTTTGTCTCTCTCATTGAACATTCGCAACTACCCTAGGAAGTAGATTCTTTCCCTAATACTTTTACAAGTGGAGACGCTGAGCTTCCGAGGAGCGAAAGATCTTTCCCGTGTCCAGCAGCTGAGAGGCAGCGCTGGTGTCTGTGCCCAGACCTGCCTCACCTCGAACCTGTCCATGTTCCATCACTGACTAATCCTCCTATGCTTCCGAGGCCGTGGAATCTCAGATGTTATGACCGGTCCTTTTGAAAGCAAGTTGACAGGATGTCTTCCGGGTCCCACTTCATGCTTTAGTTGCTGCCTCCTTGGGTAACTTCCCTGATGTCCAGGCCGTGTGAGGAGACTCCTCACCCCCTCATCACTCCCTCCTCCAGCTCGGCCTTTGTCTGTGTATAAGTTTGTCAGGGTCGCTTTCTCAGTCCGCTTTACACTCCGTTAGCACAACACTCAAGGCTGAGTAACTACTCTTTCTGACCATTCTGGGGACAGGAAAGTCCAAAACCAAGACCAAGGCCCAGATACCAGGAGGATCTTCTCACTCTGTCCTCATGTGGCTGAGGTGGAAGGGCAAGAGGAAGCAAACTCCTGGCCCCAGCCTGTAGTATAGCAGCATTAATTCATCTCAGAGTAGAGATCTCATGACTGACCCCACCCCAAGAAAGGCCCCAGCACATGAACTTTGGAGGATATGTTCAGACCACAACAGAACACCACAACATGGCTGACTTGCACAGCAGAAATGGATTCACTCATGGATCTGGAGACTGGAAGTCCAAAGTCCAGATGACAGCAGGGCACTAAAATGAATCTGTCCCCTGCCTCTCCTTAGCTTCTGATGTTTTCCTGGTGCCAGGGTCTGAAGTTGCTGTTTCCCTCTTGGCTCGCCACTTCATATGCTGAAACCAGGTCACCAGTGTGATAGAGCAGGTGGTAGGATTGTTGGGAGGTGACCTTAAAGAGAACAGTGACCTCATAAAAGAAACAGTCAGACAGTGGCCTTGCCCTTTCCACTGCATGAGCAAGGCACTGTTCACGAAGCAGGCCCTCACCCGACATGAAACGTGCCAGCACCTTGAGCAGGAACTCCTGGCCCCCAGAACTGCGGGAAATATGTTCCTGCTGTTTCTAAGTCACTCAGTCTAAGGTAAATTTTCATAGTGACCCGAAAGACTGAAGCAACTAGTAGTATTTGGCATTCTTTTGATTGTACAAGCACCACCCTGATTTCTACCTTTATCTGTATTTTGCATTCTCCCTGTGCGCCTAGTCCAAATCTTCCCATTTATATCAGGATATAGTTATACTGGATTAGGGGCTCACCCGACTCCAATGTGAGCCCCTCTTAACTAATTACATCACAAGAGCGCATTCTGAAGCGTTGGGCACTAGGGTTTTAGTTGGTGAGCTTGAGGACAGAAGTCCGCCTTTAACTATCAGTCACAGAAGTTTGATGCCTCACCCCCACGAGCACTCTGGGCACAAACGCCCACCATCAAGGGTCACACCATCTCCATGACTTGACTCGCTCCCTTTTATGTCTTTCTTTTTCCTTACTAACACTGAAGTCTGATATTAATGGAAAAACCATTAAAAAAACTATTATCCTATGAGGTAAAGTGAATGCACTCAACTGTAAAAGGAAGACTTATCGATCAATTTCAGTTAAACCTTGCTTGTCTGACACTTTGCAGCTAAGGAATGTGTTTTTATTACCTGGCCAGATAGTTCAGATTTCCGGCCAGTCTTAGTAAAGACCCCTTTTATAACGTTGATAAAATTTTATCACAGAGCTATGAAAACAAGATTAGACTTCATAACTCACATCAGGCCTTGAAAGGGGATGCCTCTATAAATTTTACAAACCTTATCAAGCTTTAGTGCACCAGTTCCGATAATTTTTTAAACAGGAACTTCTAGTGAGCTTCATATATACACAGATGTGTACAGAAATAAGTAATACATGTGTATGTGTTTAGGTGTATATATTTTGTGTATATAGAAACAAAATTCTCTCCAACCTCTCTTTCTCTCCCTCTCCCTCTCCGTCTTTCTCTCTCCCCTCACAGGAAAGCAGCAAAGGAAAACTTTCTTCACCTATCTGTAAACAGAAGACTGACAGGCTAATTTTTTAGATTGCTGAAGATTCTCTGAAGTTGGCCAAATTCACTTCTAAAAGAGAAATTTATATCATTTTTATATCATTCATTTCAAAACTTTAGTCCTAGTTTACCTTCAAAAATCACCTGAACTTTTCAGGGCCAGGTTTTGAAGAATTACTGATATTGACATATTAACTGCAACTTATCTATCAATTCTTAGTAAGACTGTAATCAAAGACAGCATTAACCACAGTGACTCTGTACTCTAGTGGAATCCTGCACCTGTTCTCCAGGCTTTTCACACCACAGAAAGCAAACTGTATACATAGTAAACATGTCTGTGTCTCCCCAAGGAGAGCAAAAGAGCCTGCAGGGCAGAGACTCTTGTCAGGGCTCCTGCCGACAGCCAAGTGAGGGGCAGACAGGCGTGGCCCCTCTGCTGCGTGCAGGCCTCGGACTGAAAGGGCAGCAGTGCAGGGCTGTGGGGTCGCTTTGCAGACCTTCACTCCAGACCATGGTTCAGGAGACACCGCAGTGCTCGAGTCAGGTTAAGAAGGGTCAGAGCGGACTGGCCCTTCCTGCTTTTCAGAGACCAGAAACACTTCTCAAAATTGTTCAAATGCAATGAATGTCATGGTATAAACTAACACCTTCCAATCTTAATGTATATCTGGGGGTTGTACATTTTGGGTTCAAATACACACTATAAAGAAACATAGAAAGAAAGATATGAAACTGCTTGCAAATGAATCAACAATGTTTAGAACATCAGCAGACCCAGCAGGAAGCTTCTCACGCCTTCCTTTGAGGGTGTTTCAAAATGTAGCTCACAAAATTTACTACTCCAAAAAACGTCATTTTCATTTTAATACCGCTTCATGAGGTTCACAGAATCTCCTGAAAATATCAGTAAACTTTCAGAATAATGAAGGCTTACTATAAAAGAAAATATGTCTAATTTCCATGATCTTAAATGTTTGGGGGACACAGGTTCTGTCCCTCTTAAACAGATGATATCAAAACACACATGGGCTGAAGCAGATTCTAACTTCGACCACTGCGATGTATTATTTTGCTGTACTCAAAAACAATAAATCATGGTGGTTTCTTAGTGTCTTTGGGTATGAGTTATGCACACAGGAACCTTAGGTGGGAAAAGTGAAAGAGATATAAGCTTCCTGAAATAGTTGTGCTAATTATGAGAAAACCCTATTACCTGGAAGGAAAAAGCTAATCAAGCTGACATTTCTGACAACCACAAAGCCATTTTCCTTGCCGCTCTCCTGGGCAGGAGGAGTACACACTGTTTTGTTTTTGTCTGCCAGGAAAACAACAGGGAACTCCACCTGCCGGGCAGCGGGGGACTAAACTCAGCAAAGACCTGTGAAGTCTCGAGCCGGCACCCAAGTCACAGCTCTCCAGCTGCAGAAAATGGTGTCACTGGGGGCCAGAACCCCCAAAGGTCTCACCGCGGCAGATCCAGTTTACTTGTCTTTTATCTAGGGTGGTAACACTGGCGAACATTCAGATAACCTCTGTTTTTATTTCAATTGTGTTGCTAGTGCACTTCAGCTAATTTGGTTAAGTTTACTGCACTATTGGTCAGCGATCTTGTACAAAGTGCTTGCATGCTTTTTAAAGGTATTGTATAGAAACTGCCTAAAACACAGTAGGTGCTCATTAAGTCTTTGTTAAGCGCCAAATGGAGAGCTAGGTTTCCACTCTGGCTGCACTTCTGAGAACCCTGGAGACATCAATTTTCTCTTCTGTGAAATAAGAATAATAATATTTCTCTCTTGTCCCCCACATTGTTTCTAATATCAGATTAGTTTCTAATATCAGATCAGAAAAGCGCCTTTCTTTCCTTCTCAGTTTTAAAGAAAAAGTAGTAGTCTCTGTAACTAGGCATATGTAAATGGGAAAAAATAATTTTCTCTCTGTCCTTCTGGTTCTTAGTTGGGAAGGACTTTTGCAATAAAAACAGACAAAAGAAAAATAAGTTGATTGATATGCATTCTTTTCTCTGATAGACACTGAGGCACCCTTTCTAGGGGCTAATTTCCCTTCCAGAAGAGTCATTTCTATCCTGTTTCTAGAGTTCCCCCTGCGCCTGCTGTTTCTCAAAATAACCAGCTCCAAATAAGCTTTTTTCAGAGAGGCATAGTCTTATTTACTTTTCTCATTATTAGGACAAAATTCTCAACACCCACGAGTTAAAGGAGGAAAGGTTTATTTTAGCTCACAGTTTGTAGAGGTTTTACTCCATAGTCAGCTGGCTCCAAGGTGGGGCAGCAGGGCAGAGAGGCATGGCAGAGGAGAAACAGTCTATGGCAGGGCAGGCAGGAAACAGAAGACTTCCTTCTTCTTTCCCTTTTTATTCCATTCAGGCTACAATCCTATTAGCTGGTGCTACCTACACCCAGAGTGGGTTTTCCCTCTTCAGTAAATCCATCACCCATTCCCAGAACCATGCAAACCTAATCAGTGGGCTAATCCAGCATCACACACCCATGACCCAGTCACTCCTCTAAGCCCTACAGATGAGTGCATGAGGCTTTGGGGGATAAAAAGATAGAGATAAGCTTTGGGGGACCATATAGATAGAAGCCATGACAGGCGTATTTTTGGGTAGCATATTCTGTCTCACACAGATCTCATGCAGATACAAAAGAAACATATCGCTGTGCTATTGTAGTAGGAAAGAGAGATCACAGACTTAGAATTCATTATGAGGCATTTTATTTGATAAAAATATTAATGCTGAAAAAGAAGGCAAGGAGTGTCCAGCCACCAGCCCTGAGGGGTCTGCCCCCCACCGCAGGTCTCAAGGCATACAGGGTCCTGGCTTTGCTTTATTTGTGGGTACAACCTAAGACTTCTCAGAGCTCCCTGTGGATGTGGGGCAGCCATGACACTCAGGCTGGCCGGGGAGAAAAGGTCTTCAGATTCTACAGGGAAGAGAAAAGTGGGAGCTGGCACTGAAAGCAAAAAATAACTTGAACGGAGCCAGCAGTATGTTTACAGGATTCCGAGAATCTGAGAATCAAGGACTAGCTCCAGCCCACAGCAAGTGGGCATCATTTACTCAAGAAACATGCATTTCTGGAACTCCTGAGGCTTGCTAGCGTCCCTCTGGGTGCTGGGACTGTGCCTGGACCAGGAAGAGCCTTAGTTCTCTTGAACCGTACTGTCCCAGTGAAGGCACACACTCAACACAGAGAGAAACCAGTAAATAGAAAAGAAAACAACTGGAAGTAGATGCCAGGAAGGCGAAAACACCCAGGGAAAGGCGCCGAAAGTGGGCAAGTTGATATTCAAATCTGCATAGTTCCCAATAAGTGCACGTGAATAAATAAGAGAGCGGTGATGCAAAACTACAGTTCATCTGCAGTGCAGCTCAGAACAGCTGAATCCAGGACGCCACCTGTGTGCCCATCAGCAGACGAAGGGGCCGAGAAAACGTGGTGTTTATGTGCAAGGGAGTACAACTGTGCCACAAGGAGGGGCACGCCTGAGTCATTTGTGAGAAAATGGATGCAACTTGAGACCAGGATGTTAAGTGAAATAATCAGAGACACAGCCTTCAACAGTGCATGGTTTACTCTATAAGAAGCCCAAAATATAAAGAACAAAATAAAAGATAAACGATAAGAACTAGGGAGACAGATCTTTCTCAGAGGGGAAGGGTACCAGCCGATGGGGCGGGGGAGAGGGAGAGGACAGAAGGGGATGCAGACGTTAGCAGAGGCGTGTGATGTCCACGCCCCGCCTCCCCACAGGCCGTGGGAACATTACGGACAGCAAACATGGACTTATCAAGAAAAAATAGGCAAAAATAATTTAAAGCTAAGAAAAATAGAATTAAAGTTTTGAAAAAATTCAAATTTTAAAAGGGCAAAATAAATTCTCGAAGGTCGATAAAGAAAACAGTCACTCTGCAGATGACTGGACACTGGCTGAATGCGCTCTGATGGTGGGGAGATGGATTTCAAGGTGATAGCCAACGCTGCCCGGGCTCCCTCAGGCCCTGCAACAGCTGCTTCCTTCCAGCCTCGCTGTCAGACTCTGGGGTGCAAGCCCCGGCTCCACGGACCTCCAGCCCCACAAGCCCAGCTCTTCTCAGACTGAGCTGCGGCTGCCTCCAGCAGGGCTTCTCGAGTCCCTGGTCCTGGCGATGGTGACTTGTTCTGGGCTCACCATATGCTTTTTCCCCCTCATTTCCATTATTTCACACCCCCAAGTGCTGCTGAGTTTGTGTCTCTCTCTTGCCGCTTCATCCTTAACCACCTCTGTCTTCTCTACCCACCCGGGGTGGCGGAGGGAAGGCTGCCCGGAAGGCGTGAGGACCCCAGCTGCTGGAGGGGGTGAGGGCAGCCAGGGAGCTGTCTTGCGGGCCACCAGGTGGCCTCTAGGCCCATTCGCCTGCTCAGCCCTTACAGCTATTATTAAATCCATTTGCACAGGGAGACACTGAGGCACTGATGTTGAACAACTTGCCTCAAATCTCGTGGCTAAGAAGGGGCAGAAACACGGGCATTAAACCCCCACGGTGCTGACCACTGCCCACCTGTTCACGCAGGAGGATTTGTTGAGCAGCTGTTGTGTACCAAGTACTTGCTATTGGGAGGTCGGCTTAGCATTAAGCAGCTGAACCTTCGTTTGTGCAGGAGAAAACCAAGCCCATAGAGCGGGAGGGAGGCCGGAAGAAGGCGGAGGCACAAGCAGAGCACGTGCACCCTCTGGTTCCTCTCACCGAACTCTGGAACACTGACTTTCTCCCTACCATGGAGCTTCTGGAGTCTCTCTGCCCTCTGCCTGAACTTGAGAAATGTAACATTTGTATTCCTCCTGTTCCTGGCACCTCCAGAATCCCGAAACATTTGGTTTCAATCACCTCCATCGACGAAGGCATTACACCTCGGCCTCCCCGTGGCCGATCCCATCAGCCGTTGCCTTCTCTGCCCTCGCTGCTCCTTACTGCTTCTTACAGTCACAACAAGGACACGCGTCAGGGGCCCAGGCACGGCCAGGGGAGCGGGGCGCACACAGCAGGGGCGTGGACTCCCACAGTCCAATCCAGAGGACGTGTGCATTTGTAGAATTTTGTTTGTCCTGAATCTAAATCGTAGAGGCCTTAATATCTCCTGTGATTGGACAAGGATGCACCAGCCCCATGCTGCCCCTGCCTCAGGCCCAGTTTCTCCCCTCCCTCTCCCAGAGGGAGGTGGTTTCCTTCTGAAAGACCTCACTGTTTGCACGGCTTCTATGCCCTGGCTCCAGAGGAGCTGGGTTTGCTTTCTCAGGGTTCACCACTGCATCACAGCCAGTTGTGCACGCAAAGCACAGCCTGGCTGTTCCGTGCAATCCACGCACTGGGGATCCTGGGAGACTTGGCAGGAGGAAGGGGCCTGAATCCTTCGCAACGGACTGCATTCCAGCTGCATCCGCGATTCAGTCACTGGTCCTGAAGACGGCAGAATGAAAGGCCCGGCTTCACTCCTTTACATCTGGATCCCTTTTTCCCCTCTGTACCTTGAAGCTTTCCATTGTCCATAGTAATGTTTGGTTTTAGCATCGTACATCTCTGAGGGCTGCATCAAGATAGGCCGGGCAGCACGGGTTTGGCTGATTTTTATTTGGTCTAGAAGTAAACAGAAAAGGTTATTCCATGCTTTGAAATGAAGGTCAGGATGTGGGACATTACTAAAAGGATGCAACTTATATTTTCTTAGCTGACAGACAGCAGCTTTCTGTGGCTTTTGGGGGGCGTATTTTTTTTCATAAAGATATTCCCAAGAAACTGGGCCTTGTTAAAGGAAAACATGTGGAGTTCAGTATTCTTATTCGGTCCCTCACTACTGAAAAGAAAAAAGTCTAAATGAACTATCATTTCCCCCCCAAGGACCTTGAGCTTGGGCCCTACAAAGCAAGTCTAGGCATCTGTGAGGCTGGCCCTCGCACTAGGTAGGAAAACAAACACGAAGTCCAAAGAAAACTCCAAGCAGCAGAAAAGCCAATGTTTAAATCGCACTCACAGTTGAGTTTGTTGTCACTGGGAACCCGGGCCTGTCTCTTCCGGGGGGAGCGGGCATCTGAGACAAGCAGCTGTGGCCGTGGCAGACACGGAAGTTGGCCATGTTTGCCAAGATGAGAATCCACTGAGACACGCGAAGTTGGGCTCTGTCTAGAGCAATTCTCACAAATTCACAACCCAACTAGATCCAGTTTTGAAATACATGTGGTTTTTAGGCTGCAATGACTGAATATGCTAAGTTAAATATTTCACTCAGTAAAAAATACAAGGATATGTGAGCCAAAGGCTGCGTCTGAGGCCTGCCTCCTTGGGCGGAGAATGGCGAGTTCATGCGTGACCTGCTTCTCTCTCCTTGGGAGACAGAAAGGCAGCCTGGGGACGAGCCTGACCGACCACTCAGCATTTTGCTCCCGGTTGGGATTGATTCCAGATGTGGGAGGTAAATGCTAGAAAGAATTTGGAAAATGGAGTGGAAATGAAAAATCCCTCGGGCCATTTGGGTGTTGATGACAGATGAGGTATGTATTTGCAGGTTAAGTAATGAACTCGCTGGGAGCTTGGAGAGTACTTAGCCCAGCAGACATTTAACAAGCAAGAAAGACCCAGCAGGGGTGCCAGGCATCATGGAGGCCAAACTGGGAACTGTGGAGTCCTGAGAGCTACATAGCAATGTGAATATAAGACATGGCTACTCCATAAACTCACTTTCTTTTCATGATTTGTAAAGATGTGCTTTTTACTTCAGTGCCTCATTATTTAATCTATCATGACTTATTACTTGAAGAAATATTGAAACAAGTGTTCACAATGTGTAGGTCGGTAAGGCAGACTAAGAGACAGAAGGGCAGAGTAGATACGAACATCGATCGAGTAGAGCAAATCAGAACTGGTTTTAAATGTTGGCTCCACCATTTCCTAAGTTGATCTTGAGCAAATCATTCTTAGCTTGTTTCCTGATCTATAAAATGAGTACACAGTTATCTAAGTTGATCTTGAGCAAATCATTCTTAGCTTGTTTCCTGATCTATAAAATGAGTACACAGTTAGTATTTACTTTAAATGAATTGTTGTGAGAATTAAATGAGGTAAAGTACATAAAGGGATTAAGGCTAAAATTCAGATATTTCTCAATAAAAGTCAAGTTAACATAATAGTGTTGGTTATTTTATAAATGAAAGTTTGACCAGGAGATGCCATATGATCTGCACGATAGAGTTTTATCTCTAGGAGTGAAGATTTTATGCCTTACAAGCCACTTATAGCATTAATAGATGTCTACCATTTTCAATTTTAATATTGTCATTTCCGTTAGAGTTCAGGGTTGCAAGCAACAGAAATCTACTATTAACAGCATGCACCATGGGAAGATCCCATGAAAGATGGCAGGGGCTTGAAAAAATTGAAGGACACCAGAAGGTGAACCATGGGTATGCACAGGAAGCCCGAGAAGGAGAAGACAGGAAGCAGGCGAGGAGGCACAGAAACCTCTGATCTCTAGGACAGTGGCAGGCAAAAGACTTCCCAGCATTCCCTTTGGTCCTCATTCGTCAGCCCAGGAACTGAAGTCTCAGAAGAGGAGATCACCCGCTATTAGCCAGACTGAGTTGACCCTCCCAAGCCCTTGATGAGCCGGAGGACAGGGACAGCTCCCGACGTTACTATCCACCTCAGCCACACACAAAGGGAAAATGTGAGCTGGTAGCCAAAACCTATGCTGTCCCTCATTAGTGATCCGAACTTCTCTAATGCTTTCACAGATTTTCACTTTCGTTCAAGCTACATGCGCCTGCTACCAGGGTCACATTGCTTATGTCATATTCCCAAGTTCTAAGAGCTAAAAAAGACCCAAAAGCTGCCACTAGACCCTCCTGAGTGAATGTGAGATGAAAAGTGGAGCCCAGATTTCATCTCCGACCTCTCCTTCACCAAGGCTTGTCAGGTATGTTGGTGAGCAGGCTGCAGCGCTGAGGGGACAGGCCACACACACACAGGCACACATGAGAACACACACAAGTGAGCCTGCTTGTGAACGCACACACATGTGCAAAGAATGTTGAAGTCAAAAAGGCTACATCTGGTCGTTCAGGTTTTCCACTGTATGTGAGGGCCCGGTAAGAAGGCAAGTAGGAGCTGAACTTCAGCCTTTTTTCCTGTCTTCATGTCTCTACCCAGAAGACCCTCTGCTCTGTAATTTCACAAAAACTCCTCCGTCTTCCTAAGCCCTGACACATGGTTCCAAGTCAGCCCAATTTGCACAAAGGTGTTTTATGAACCAATGGTGGTCCTTGGTAAAAATCACACCACCTAAAAAGAAAGAGTATCGTTCTTTATTTCTTCTCTTTAGCTCTTTTCTCCCATAATCAGAGAACTTTCAGATCAAAGGGCTCTCAAACCATCACCTAATCCTAATATTCAGCTAATGTGTGAAGTGCCCCCCCCTTCAACATAACCTCCAGGACAACTGGCCATTCAGATTCAAGCATCTCCATGAACTGAAAATCTGAGACCACCTTCCCAGACAACCTTTTTACTTCCTGACAGTTTTGAGGAAAATTTCTCTTCACAGCGACCTGAAATATTTATGCTTTAACTTCTACTCATTCTGCTTAGTGCCATGCCTGCAGGTTCAATGAACAAGCCTCACTCTTCTTCCAGTCAGTGTGTGAAGGCCAGTGCGACACTTCTCCAGAGCTGTAGCTTTCTCAGTCCTCAGGGAACGCAGTTTCATGATATACCTGGTAAAAACACCTTAAATTCTCTCTTATTTGTGTTACCACATCCGTCTTATATATTCTCCAGAACCAAATATAGTAGCCAAACACCATCCAAGTAAAGCTCACTATAATGATGAACAACAATCATAAAATAACAAGAAGATAACGAGATTAGAAATTCACAACATGCCAGGCATCGTGATAAGCACTGATCTGCGGTATTTAGTTTAATCCTTATGGCAACGCCTTCAGAGAGTCTGTTGTCTCCCTTTATGGATGAGAAAACAGCCTCTGAGAGGTCACTCACCCCAAATTCCAACCACTTATGAATGGTAGTGATGGGATTTAAACCCAGGTGTCCCTAGAACCAGGACTCACGTTATACCCACCTCACTGTACTTCTCTTAGTGCATCACTATAGATAAAAACTGTATCAGACTCTCTTTTCCCTCTTCCCCTCCCCTCCTCTTCCCTGCTTTCTCTCTGCCATTCCTGGTGACCATCATAGCCTTCTGTTCCTGTGATAAAATACTCGAGAGAGGCAACTTAACTGAGCAAAAGTCTACTTTGACTCACTGTTTCAGAGGGCTCTGTCCACAGTCACGTGGCCTCCCTGTTCCTGGATGAGAAGAGACAGCGTGCGGGGGCTGGGAGCACGTGGTGAGGCACAGCCACTCCCCTCAGGGTCTGGGAAGCAGAGGAAGACAGTCAGCCAGGCTGTGTATGTGGGCTTCCTCCTGCTTTTGTACCTTCCTGGCCTCCACTGCATTGGATGGTGCCACCCACATTCAGGGAGGGTCTCACCCACTGGTTTGTTGCTCCACATGCCAATCATCTTTGGAGACACCCTCACAGCCCCACCCCGGAAGTGTGCTTGACTAACTTCCTAGGTGGTTCTCAATGTCAGGTTGACAATCAAGATTGACCATCGAATCTGCTCTCACCACGATCTCTGTGACATCTCCGCTACTGCGTGGTGCCAGGACTCTGACTACAGGTAGCTCTTTTGTATGAAACATTCTTGATAGAGTTTTTATTGGTGGATCCTAGGAATTAAAAATATAGCAAAGGTGGGTTGTGTGAGAGCAGGGAGCAGCTTTCACTGTGAAACCTCCTCAGGCGTGAGGCTGCGCGTTAGACGGGCCGTTGGTTTAGTGGTTCGCTGGAGACTGCTGGGCAACCGAAGGAGAGCGGAGGGCAGTCGCTGATTTAGCTGAAACAGCAGGGCAGCCGGAAGCTCAGCCCCGTCCTCTCGCCTTTCTCCACCTCTACTCAGCCCAGGGAAATCTGCTTTAGGGGACGGGCTGCATTTCCAGGTTACTGGACTTTGCCTCTGTCCACTTTTCCAAGCCCTCCTCACTGGCTTGAGTCCAGGTCTCGCGAGACGTGATTCCAGACTTCAGGGGGTGAGGGCCAGTTCTCAAGCCAGGCACAGGTGAGTGCAAAGCATCCTCCCAGAGCCACATGTCGGTAATTTGTTGAGATTTCTTTAAAATACTGAACCGCTTCACCAAATCTATTTCCAGAGACGGAGTAAGTCTCTTAACAGTCCTGGAATTGTGGAAATCAGTATGTCCGTCATGACAGCACCACTCTCCTCAGCTTTCGGTAACAGAACAGCAATCAATTCTGCTAGGATTGCACCTGAGAAAACTCAAGGAAAACAGTGACACCAGGCCCAGTGTAAAACTGAGTGGCAAAATCCAGAGAGTTCTAATCTTTCTGCTTTGGGGCCAGGGTGCTCTCAGTTTTGCTCATTAGTGTATCTCAGTGCTCAGCTTTTCCATGGTCCCTGGCAGAGAGTCAGTCAATTGTCTTTGAACATCAGCCTTGACTGCATGGGAAGGGCATTTAGAAAGTCTGTTCCTGAAAGGGGCTGTGGAACAGAGCGAACCTTTAAAACTGCCACCTATGCTTGGAATTCTGAAATTTGGGCATTCGATTTGCTTCAAATCCTACTCCCTTAGATAAAAGGGTCCCGTATTATTTTTTATCAACTTCTCTTTCCACAATCACTGATAATAACTCAAAACCAATCCCTTTCATGTAATTTTCTGATGTTTTCCTGTTAAATCTTCCCTAATGCAATATCTAAGGGAAATTTCAAATTTTGGTATCTTTTGAGTTAATCATATATTCACTAAATCAACGATTCAAACCAGAGATTTCACTGGCTAAAAAGATTTGTTGGACCTCAACTTGTAGGCAGGAAACGCTGTATTACAAGCCATCAAGGCTCAGTTTAACTTTTCTTTGTGCAGTGGAGTCCACTAGGTGGCATCTCAACACACAGAAAGCTGGGTGTGTGCGTTAGAGACAAACCCAATACACAGTTTTAAAAATAGGTTTTAAATTGCATTGAACTATATGGTTGTAATAGTACTGAAATGCTCAGCATTTGTGAACCAGACAATTCAGTGGTGAAGGAACTGTGTTTCTATGTTAGATAAGAGATGTTCTAATAGAATTCTACCACACTGGCTGATGGAGTCCTGTCCTGAAATTGCATGTGAGGGTGACGGCTGATACTGCAGCGCCCTGGCAGGTAGCTTCAGGGGCGGCACGGTGTGATGAAAAGGCACAAACCAGCAGACAATGCCACACAAAGGGCATTAAATAAAATTAACAGGCTAACTGCTGGTGTTTGGGCCAGATTTAGAAACCTAGTGAGGCTCTTTGTCTTAGTGTTCTGCGCTGCTGTAGCGGGACACACAGACTGGGTCATTCACGATGAACAGAGATGCCTCGACTCACAGTTCTGGGGACTGGGAAGTCTACTGCGAAGGTGCTGGCATCTGGAAAAGGCCTTTTTGCTGTTTAATGTGGTGGAAGGAAAGAGCAAGTGAGTGCATAAGAGAACAAGGAGACCCAGTCCTACTCTCCAGGCGACTACAGCTTGAGTCTCTAGAGTTTCACAAAGGCCATGAGTCAAACACGGATGTCAGCCGGGGATGCCGCTGGGCAGTGGTGGGTGTGTTAAGAGGCAGCTGGGCCTGGAGGAAGGGAGGGAGGTTGTTGGGGTAGGTTCTCGAAGGGGACACGGGGACCCGGGCACTTCCCATCTCTCTGGGTCCTGGCCAGCATGCGGTGAGCAGCCCCCTTGCTGCACGCTCCTGCTGCCATACTGTTCAGTGTCACCATAGCCCAAAGCAACATGGCCCACGCCATGGACGGCAACCTCGGGACTCGTGAGCCAGAGTAAATCTGTCTTCCTTTTCGGTTGTTATCTTAATCTAACTTCAACTAACATGAGGCTGGAGCCTACGCAGCCTCCTCCCAGCACAGTTACATGGCAACGAGATTCCAACACGGGCTTCAGAGGGACATCCACACCCCAGCAGGCCTCCTCTGGTGCTTGGCAGTTAGGGGTTCCAGGAATGGAAGCAGTTCAGGTGAGGCAGGGGATGCACCCAGGACGATCCCTACTCCAGGGGTGCACTTCCGTTTGTGTCAGCTTACAACAATTCTCTCCTTGACCAAACCCAGGCTCTTCTGGGTGCTTTTTGAACTTTCAGATTTTTGTGTTCTTGTAAACCTTGTTCCATACCAGCATGAACCCTGCTAGGTCAGCTTAACTGTTCTCCACATGGGATCAGTTGCAGTATCTAAACGGGTCCCTTCTCTGATGTCTGCCACAGGATGTCTGACCACGCTGGTCTGCTTTTAGCAAGAACTGCTAGGGCGGCTTAGCCAGACTGCTCCCCTACGGCTGAAGTTTCTTCTTAACTCCCACCCACTGCCTGCGCCCTGCTTCCTGGCTATAAGTTCCCATCTTTCCTTGCACGGAGTTAGGCCCAGTCTCCCTCCTCCACTGCCAACCTATCACAGCAGTCTTTGTACCTATTATAATGGCCCTGGCCTTCATGTTCTTTAACAAGTCTTACGAATAATTTGGCTTTGCTGGAACCTCTCTATTGGGCTAACAGTATGTTTTTAACCTTCTGCCACCTTTCAGATTTGATAAAAATCACTGTAATAGCTGTGTGCTTTGTGCAATGATATTTATCATCTTCGTTTAATAAAAGTCCAGCTTTGCAAAAAAGTTATTCCAAAGATCTCAGCTATTTATAGTCTTTCTTGACTTCCTAACCCCAGGCAGGTCATCCCTCCCGTGTTCCCGTGGCTCAGCCTCTTGTGTTCCCCGGGCCCACGGCTTGCTGTGTGATGCCTGCCGCCCTCCGACTGTAAACCCAGCCGGGTCGGACAAGCTGACTGTCTCCCTTACCGCTGTGGTGCACAGCCAGCCATTTGCAAAAACCAGCTGCTGAATAAACACAAATGAATTTCTAGGGAAGACAAATGAATGCATTGATCTCTGAGCTAAAAGCAGAGCCATTTCTACAGCGTGCGTTTTAAAGCTGGGCCTCCCTCTGCATTCCCACGAATTCCAATCTCGATTATGATGATGACTCTGGCCTTGGGCTTCAAATCACCACCAGGAGCAAATAGCATCCTAAGGCAGCCATCCAGAAACACCGGGCTGTGCATCCCGAATCGAAGGCATTCTGTTAGATTAGCATTTATTGACCACCAGTGGACAAAGGAGCAAAACTCTACAGGAAATGTTCAGAATTTTTCCCTCACTAGGGTGTCTCCAAATGCTCTATGCTGTATTGAAATGTCTTCTCATCATCATTCCTTAATTAGATGCCCATAGAAGGACGTGCAGGAAGCAGTGTGCACTGTAGTACAAAATTTTCCGTAACTTCTGTCACACAAAAGACAACCTTGCAAACAGGACTGAAGCTTCCCGCTGCTCCTGGCAAGGCAGTGTTATACATGAGTCTTTGTCGCAGAGGTCATGACTTAGGCTCTGGCATTCGACCACTGGTTTGGAATCAACATTGAGACCTTGAGCAATTTACTTGGCATCTCATGCAGCAATATTTTGAGAAGGGTAAAAATAGCATCTGCATTATAGGATCATTGGGAGGATTAAATGAAATAGCATGGATAAACTCAGCATAGTGTCAGGTCCATGCAAGAGGTCAATAAATGTTGGTTATCGTTGCCAATGTTATTACCTGGGTGTCTTTCCTTGGGGGGCCTTCGTGGCTGCTGACGGTCTGATGGACATTCTGTAGCCTCTTCTCCACATCTCTCGGTTCTGCCCTTTGGAATACGTGCAGATGTGCCTCAAGCATGTTCTAGCTTTACATGTTTATGCCAGAAGCCGAAGAATGATGGTCCATTTCCTTCTTTCTTCTTGGACTAACTTTTTATCTTTATTAGTCTTAAGATCAATGTCCTTACCTCCATCCATCCACTCATCCATCCTTCCTTCCATCCTCTCACCAGGCATCTGTTGCTAGGTCAGGCCCTTGTGTATCCATGGCTGCTGCCTCCGGAGGTGGCAAGCGGCAGGCAGGCACCTGATGAGACACCAGGACACCAGAGGAATCCAGAATGTAGAATTCCTGCTGTTTCCGCCCTTACTGTGTGCAGGTCTGGACAGAGCGAGGCTATCAAGGGTACAAGAGAAACAGAAGGCAGTGTTCTTGTGTTTAAGGAAGTTGGACTCTGGAAAGGGGAGACCAAAGCCTTTAGGGGGTCAGTCCGTATCCTAACCCTAGCAGTCTGCCAGCCCGCAGTGGACCTGCATGAGGAGAAATAGCTTGAGGAAAATTTATAAAAATAAGACTCACACTGTCTAGAACAGAAACAAACAAACCCCAAGGGCCCCTCTCCTGAAGCAGGACAATGAAAGCAGTATGTCCTCCCCATCACCTCGAGGGGCTCCCCAAAGCCGTGCTGAAACGATGCCTACTCATCAGCCTTGGTTCGGTTTCCACCGAGACGCTCTCACCAAGTGCTGCCTTGGTGGCGCTGTGCAGTGGGTGGGGCCGGGCACGCAGGTGCAATGCAGGGCATCGGCCCGCCGTCCCGTCCTTTGTACTGGATGCTGGAGTCAAGCGGGACCAATAAGAAGCACACACAGCCACTGCACACGGCTTAGTCTGACAAGTGTCCTGCCAGTCAAGAGCCGGGGGAGGCACACGAGAGAAAGAGAGAGGAGGGGCTCCTGGGGGCTGGCCTTGCAGCCAGGCCTTGAAGGATAGAAAAGTTCTTGAAGGAGGAATGAGGAGGAAGAGCAACTCCGGCGTGCCAGGAGTGGAAGTGGAAGTGTGGAATGCCAAAGGAGTCGAGGACAGCTGCTTTTCAGTCTTCGTGGAACCACAGAATTGCTCGTGGTTTGTTTCTGTTCTGGGTTAGGATTGAACCCAGGGCTTAGTGACATTCCCAGTCTCTTAAATTTTTTTAAATTGTAAGACAGGTTCTCACTAAGTTGCCCAGGCTGGGCTTGAACTTTTGATCGTCCTGCCTCAGCCTTACAGAGTACGGGTGTGTACCCCATGCCTGACTGCAGAACTGTTCCCCAAGTGTGATTCTGGGGAGACACAGCACAGTCGTGAAGCAGAGCTGTGCTGGAGACTCGCAGAGCACGGTTTCCACCTCACAGCTAGAGACCGGAGAAGGAGGTCAACCGGGAAAGGCGGACAGCTTTGGGGACCCGCAAGTGACGGAGGCCTGGGGGCCAGGAGGCGCTTGGGAGCCTTCTGACAAGACCGGCGCTGTCCCTGGTGAGACTCTGCCAGCCCCGGCTGGGTCAGCTCAGGGAGACGCCAAGGGCTCTTGAGGCAGCACAAGTTCACAGAGATGCAGGAAGAAGATGGCGTGTCCCTACCTTCCGCGAGAGGGACCGAGCGTGACCAGGTCCCGCAGAGACGGCCTGGGAAAGCTTCCTCTACTGGGCGCTTGTGCAGACCGTGGCAGGGATGGACACAGATTTTGCACGTCTAGGAAGCAAGGTTGATGGCAACGTGGTGAAAGCGCTGATTTAGGACATGAAATCCTGTTTAAATTCCATCTTTTACCAACGATCCTTAGATTTGAACGTTGATGTTCTCAGCTGCAAAACCGAGATAATTACATCAACTTCATATGATTTCTGTGGGTATTGAACACTGCCTGCCTCTTAAGGGGTGAGCATAATGCTTGGCGCTCAACACACGAGTGTCTCGTGAGGCAAACTAACCGGTGCCCTGAGGGCAGGAGAGGCCTGGCTCACCCAGAAGAGGCACTGAACAGTGTGGCTGTGCAGGCCCAGCTCGAGCTGGACACACACTTGCTCTGCCCAAGGTTCCTACCTGCCCAGACCCGGGCCCTTTCTCCACGCTCATCGCTTTTAGGGGAGACCCCCTCCCCCATGCCCGCCATCGTCATAGCTGGCTTAGTGCATGGAGCCTACGAGGAGGCTTCGGAGGCCGTCAGGAAGGCTACTTCATGGTACTTGCAAGACAGACTGTGCTGCAAATTGGTGCAACCACTGGGAGGGTCCGAATGGGTATACGGTAATTGAAAAGTGTGGCTCGTGCACCTTCCGGGTCCGGCCAGTCTCCTAGCAGGCGGTGTCACCAAGGGAAAACCTGTACTAGGAAGCAAGGACTCCAGCTGGCCCGGGACGGATGCCAGGCACATGGTCCAGGGAGCAGAGTTTGGCATCGGCCTTTCCTGTGGTTTCTGGGGAGATGATGTCCTGTGGTCCAAGAGGCAGAGACAGACTCTGACCACATTTCCCAACTTCACTCTGTCTCTGCACTGGAGGCCTCCTTGGTGTCACATGGAGACACCTCTCTGGCTGCTGCGCCTGTCTCCCCCTGCTAACCTCCACCTCTGGGGACGAGTCATCCACTTCCACTGATGTCCCCCACCTGGCTGGTGGCCGCCCCGTGTTCCCATAACACCACAGGGCTGGCAAACACACTTCGCAGAAGCCTGCGGGGGCGCTGCTTTGCCTTAAGAATTTGTCCACCAGCGCCCTTGGCGCAGGCTGGCGAGGATGAGCTTCGAGTGCATTTCGGACCTGAGACTGAGCTCCTGTGAGCTCTGCTGACAGCCAGAGGAAGAATGGAGTGACAGAGGGACGGCTGATCTCTGACCCTGGCCCATTGATGGCTTTTGTCATCACTGTGGGTGGCTGCTCTGAACAGGGAAGCATTGTCTCCGGGTCTATTGTGGACCTGCCCGCACAGACGTCCTCACAGGATGTAACCTTTAATCAGGGACTTGTTCTTCCACCCAGGGCCAGAGGTGGACAGGTCAGGCAGATGAAGCGAGTTAGCGACACTGCAGAGCCGGGCTGGAGCGGAGGCGGTCTGAAACAGTGGTGAGAGGAGTAGAAACTGGTATCCACCGGCTCCTTCCTGCCAGTGAGACGCTCCCATTGGTTGCTTCACTCAGTCCTCTCAGCCACCCTGTGAAGTAGCCACTGTTCTGCTTCTCAGATAGAATAATCTAAAGTTTAGTCTTTAATACTTTTTGTGTTTAGCATAAGCAGTAAGTGAGGTGGGTCTGTGACCTATAACTTTATCCCAAGCAATGAGTCCAGAGGCTGAAAACAGCTACAGTTTGGTCTAAACCTCACAAATCAGGAAAGGAGTCGAAAACTAAAACTGGCTTTGCAACCCCCATTAGCCTCCTGGAGTCAGGAACGGAGGCATCTGCAGGAAGGGTTCCTTCTTGCTCCCCAAATATGGATGGTTCACATTTGGGCGGCGTGCCCTGCTCTGCCCCAGGCAGCAGCTCTGCCCCAGACAATGTATTTGGCAATAATTTTTGTTAACTTCTCTGTTGTGTAAATAAACTATAGTATATTTGGAATTTGTAAGGAAAGGGAATATCTGTCTTACAGATGGATTTGAAAATACACATGCACACACACATGTAGCCACTGATGATTTGGGGGAAAAGTAGTTGTCATGACCTTCTCTTTCATGGTAGTTGTCTTTTCTACTTGCTTAATTATATTTTGTTGCTGTTTGCTTTAATTCTTTGATTCTCAGTGCTACAGAAGATCAAAGTAAAAGAAACTATTTCATGTTGAAAGTGGGAAAATATGTCATATTTTTCTTTGATTAGTGCCTAGGGCAGTGTTTTGTTTTCTTTAAATCACATCAAGTGTCATTCCCAGACCCTAGCACTTTGGAATAGTGCAAGAATTCAATTTTGCTAATTACTTGGGTTCTTTGCCCTTTCAAGTAACACACTACTTGAAAGCCTTCCATGGTTTGGAAAACAGAAGGGAGATGGGAGGAAACATGTTTGAAGCACTTCTGACCTCTCATATATAGCTAACGAATCCTGCAGAATAAACTACAAGATATGAACGCGAAAAATAAAAACTGATGCTGAACAAAGATTGCTATGTTTTGTGTCTAGATGTCCCCCCAAAGCCTCATGCAGTTATGGGAGCAGGCTTCTAGAGTTTGTGATTGATTCCTGGTCCAGTGCTGGGGTTATGGGTGTGAGTGCTACACCTGCCCTGGAGTGGGTAGCCTGCGTGTAATATAAGGGAAGGAAAGAGGCTTGGTCTCTCTCTCTCCCCTTTTTGCTCTTGTTTTTGCTTTCTTCTGCTGCCATGAACTGTTGCCCTCAGTCATACCACCCTGCCTTGGAGCCAACTGATTATGGACCAAAACCTCTACAAACTGTGACTTAAATAAATCCTTCCTTCCTTAATTTTGTCCCAACAATGAGAGATAAGTAACTAAGACAGAGATGTTGCAGAGTACATGAATTTCTACCCATGAGTCTGTCTCTGGGCAGAAAACGTATCTCCTAAGAATCTATGAAAATAAACCCACACTCTACCAGATTTGGGCTTGAAAACCCTTAAAGTAGAAAGATAGTTTAAAGTGGTCTCATGTAATTTCCCCAAGATGTCTGGCAGGAACAATGGGAATAGTACTTGGAGTCCTACACTTTAAATCCAAGGTTTGGAGGATTACCGTGGCTATTAGTCTAAGAACAAACAGCCTACCATACTGAAAGTCAGAAGAAACAGCAAACTATTGAATTTGTAGTTTGTAGTCTGCAAAGACTACAGAGGTTGGGGTTATGTGAGACAGAATGTAAAATATTATTTACTATGTTTAAAAAATAAGACAGAGTAATGCAATTTTGAAACATGCAAAGAGATGGAAATGCTGAAATTGAGAAATCATAGAAGATTACAAGAATCCAATTTCTACTGGAGTTCTGAAATTAATAGACAATTGTGGAGAGTCAATAGTTCATGAGGTAATAGCTGACATTTTCCTAAAACTTTTGAAAGATGGCAATCATTGGATTCCAGAAGTCTAATGGAATTTGTACTAAAACTGCAGGAACCCAAAGATAAAGTCAAAACGGCCTTGAAGGAACACCTGGATTGACTATAAAGACACAACCAGAAAAATGACAACATGCTTCTTTATAGCACGGGCACAAAGCAGAAGCAATGTCGCCGATGTGGTGATAAGAATCTCTGCCATTCTAGAATTCTATAATCTTCCACTGGATAGACTTCAAGAATGAGGACTATGTACTCATCTTTTCAGGTAAATTAAAACAGTTTGGTGTTGCAGGTTATGTCTAGATTTCCCCATCAAAGCCTCATTCACACACAGCGGGGTTTGCAGAGCTGATTGGCACCTGGGGATGTGATGCTCATCAGTGGCTTCAGCCACCTATGAGTCTATAGCTAAATGTGATGTTGGAGAATAAATCCTGCTTGGGGCATGATCTGGAACAGTCTGTCTCCTCCCCATTTCCCTTCATCGCTCAGCTTCCTGCTGCCGTTCCACGAGTTCTTTCTCCTCTGCCATGCCACCCTGCCTTGGAGCCTTCTGACTAGGAAATGAAACCTCTACAAACTGTGGGCTAAAATAAACTTTTTCTCCTTTAACTTTGGGTGTCAGTTATTGTGCGTGTGAGGAGAAAGTAACTAAGACAGTAGGCTAACAAAAGGTGCTCTCTCATTAGAGACTTCTGAAGGACTTTGGACTGAAAGTATGAAAGCATTCCCAGAAGAGATGTCCATGATGTCAGAAGCAGTTGTTAGGAAAATACACAAATATGGAGCTATCTAAGGAATCTAAGAAAAACTTGGCATGCAAAGTAGTAATAGGTTTTACTCTGCTGGACTAAAGCAAAGATACAATAGAAATCCTGGAAATGGCATGTAGATTAAGAGGCAAATGGATGAAATTAGCCATCTAAGCTCTGTCAAAGCAACCTAATAAGAGAATAAAAATATTGACTCTTGCTACGGTTTAGATCTTGCTATGGTTGTGTTCAGGGGTGGGGCTTTTGAAAGGTAACAATAAGCAGCATGGTGGAAGGACCTGGCCGGAGGAAAGCTGCCCACCTTAGGGCAGCCAGGGAGTAGAGAGGGAAGGGAGAAACCAGGGACAGGAATGCACCCGTCCAGTGTGTGTCACAGCACCAGTGACTGCCTCTTCTGACCCGGCCCCGTGATGTTGTCGTCTTTCCTCTTATTCCACCTTTTTCCTTTCTACTGGTCTGGATGTTACTCTATCATTTTAGGAATTACTCTCAAATTTTCAACATGAATTTTAAGTTTAACAAGATTTAAAAATCAAGTGCCTCCTTTTCCTCCCCTTTTTCCATTTCCCCACCCTTCTCTGTCTTCTTCGGTCTTGTTGGAGTGCTCAGGTCCTCTCTCACCTGCGCAGCCTGTCCCCTGAATTACATTCCCTCTGTTAGAGATTTAAGGAGGTTTCTGTTTTCCTAATCAAACTCTAACTGACTCTTCAGACAAAGAAAGGCAACCCCCCCAAAAAAAACACACCCAAGATGGTGTAATTATATTAACATTTGACAGAAGAGACTAAGGCAAAAATTATCAGTAAGCTAGAAAACATGACATAGTTCCAAATTCTAGGCACCTAATAATTTACCAAAATATACGGAGCAGATGGCAACAAAACTGCAAAGAAAAATGGAAAAGTTACCATGTGAGCGGGGATGGTTAACACATTTCCTGCAGAAATTGGTAGCGCATGCTGTCATGGGATAAGAATGTGGCACATTGGTGAAGCACAATTAAGAAACGTCATTTAGCAGACATACACAGAACACACACCAACGCTAGAGAATATGTGTTTTACCTAGGCACACATGGACCCCAGATCACATTTTAGGTCATAAAAGGGGGATTTAATAAATATCAAAGACTATCACAGAGACCACATTCCTAAGTATATCACAGCAGTCAGAATCCAATAACAAAGAGATGATTAAAATAACCTCCTCCATTTGGAAGGAAAAAACCCTTCATAGGTAAAAGCAGCAATCAGAATTCGAAACTGAATAATAACAGAAAAAAGCTTACAACTGAATAATTTTTTTAAAAAAAAACTTACAACTGAATAATAATAGAAAAAATAAAACTTTTTTGGTGGAATTTTAATGCCTTGTCAATTGCTATACAAGGAAAGAAAGAAGATAAAACATTAAGAAGTTTGAACAAAAAGGGAAGACTAAGTTTAAAGAGGGTAGAAGAAATAAAATGTTAAAATAGGAATAGATATTACTACAAATAAAAGTTGATATATTTGGCTACATTAAAACTAAGAAATTCTATTCTCCAAGATACCAGAGAGTGAAAAGAAAACAGGAAAAAAAAAACCTCTTAAAACAACAAGTCCTAGATATGACAGTGATGGAATGTATCAAAAGCAGTAGAACGGTTTTCAGAATCCCTAGCAAACAGCAAAACAAATAACTCAATAAATGTGACAAAAGAAATAAACACAGATGAAGAAATTTATCTTGGCATAAACATATGAAAAGATGGTACACTTTAGCCGGATAACAGTAAACTAAATCCCAAATAAATTTTCCTTCAAAATCGTAAGAATGACAATCTATGACTATCTCAAGTATTGGTGAGAATGTAGCATAATAGGAACTCTGTTGGTGAGAATACAAACTGAGATAAGTATTTGCATGAATAACATGAGATTATCTAGTAGATTTGGATACACATATGACATGAAACCAATCAATTTATTTTCTAGGTTTTCCTTAAATTAATGGATGCACGTATATAGCAGGAGACAGGTATGAGGATTTAGTTTTTAGGGCAGTTTTAGGTTCACAGTAAAATTTAACACAAGATATGTAATGTTAGCAATATTTTTTCAGATTTTCATTTTTTGGTGCCCAGGATCGAACTCATGACCTTGCACTCACCAGTCAGGCACTGTGACACTGAACTATTTCCCCGGCCCTTTTTCAGATTTTCTATGTAGATTATTATAGTCATCTTTGAAGAAAGACATCTTTATCTCATTTCTTCTTTCCTAATCTCTATGATGTTTTCTTTTCTTTTTTTGAGACAGGGTCTTACTAAATCTCTAAGTTCCTTAGGGTGGGCTTGAGTTTGTGATCCTCCTGACTCAGCTTCCCAGCATGCTGGCCGTGCAGGCACACCCCACCATGGCACACTTGATGCAATTTCTTTAATGGATATGGGCCTACACAGATCATCTCTTTCTTCTTCTGTGAGTTCCAGCAGATTGTGTTTTTCCAATGATTGGTGTATACCTTCTAGGTCATCAAGTTGCGGACACAAAATTGTTTTAATAATAACAATAACTTGAAACAACCCATATATCTATCCATCGACATTAAAATGAATAATTGTGGCCTAGAAGGAGCCCGGCTGCAGAGTGAGACGCCATGCAGGGAAAGCACGCCACGCTTCCCAACTTGCTCGTGACTGCCGCACCCCTCGGGTATTATCTCCCCGCAACCTGCCCTGGATGAAATTCTAATTCAACGTACAAACTGTATTTCTTTGTTGTTTGTGTACCTTTGCTTTATCAGCAACAGTTTTCAGTACTTCTAGAACACTCACCCCTTGGGGCAGTGTCGCCCCCAATTGATAAAGTATGATTCATTTATCAGTATGGATGAATCTCAAAAATACATATATATAGGATTCGAAACAAGCACAATGTATTATTTAGGAATGCAAATACATGTGTTTACATAGAGAGAAAAGCAAGGCTACGGTAAATACACAATTTCTTTAGCTGCATCTGCTGGATAAGCGGCCGGAGGCGAGGAGGCAGCCACGCAGGCCGTTTTGTTACTTAGGTAGTTTGTTCCTTAGGCTGGCGGGCTCCTGTGTGCACGGGAGGCTCCCACTGGACACGTGCACACGGGCCGTGTGCATCCTTTTGCAAACACTCGTGTGTGACGGAGCGCTTGCAGCACAATGTGACGCTTCCAGCCACCCGGCTGGATTCCAGGGAGGAGCCCAGGACCGACCACCGCAACGTGCAGAGGCCTTCGGCGGGGGGGGGTCCGAATGCGGCTGTCTTGACGGATGCGTGGGAGCTGGCCAAACAAGCGGAGAAGAGCACCTTGTGCGGTGTTTTAGACCCAAGGAAGCGCTCAGACCTCGGCGGAACCGCAAGGGACTGCGCGCTTTGGAGCTCCGACAGTCGCGGCGAATGTGAGCCGATGGCGCTCGGTGGCAGTGGCAAGATTAAAACGACGACGAAGAGCGCGTCATTCCTGCAGGTTTCTGCCGGGTAAGCTCGATCTCACAGCAGAAGGCGGAATACAGCAGACCGAGCCTTTCCCGCGGGGAAACGGCCGGCCCGCCCGGAGTGTAGAGTTCCAATCCGCGGCTAAGCGAGGCGCAGGCTCTGCTCCGGCCTTGCCAGCCGCTCCGCCTTCCTCCCATTGGCCCCCGTGCAATGGTTCTTTCTGAAAGTTCAAGATTTTTAATCCTTTCGGGCAAGGCTTCCCTAATTAAAGCCCAAACAACCTTAAAAAGCAAATGAGCATGGGGAGGCCCCGGGCACCGTTCCGCGGCCCGGACCCATTGTTTTTATTTCTTAATACTCAAAAAGGCTTCTTTGTTGAAGTCCGAGCTTCCCTCCACGCCTTTCTCTCGCTCCCAGCCTCCTCCCTCGCTGTGCCGGAGCTCGGCACCATCAGCCCCACACAATCCCACCTCCAAGCGCGCCTCCCGCGCGGGTCACACGCTTGCGTCTTTGTGCACACCCCGTGCACACGCCACTCCCGCTCCGCCGCGCTGGGGCTGCGTCACGCGTGTCACTTCCAAGACGGAGAGGGCAGATGCAAAGTGCATGCCAAATGCAAAGAGCAGCGTGCTTCCAGGAAAAGCAAGTGGAGTTGGGAAGTAACCCTTGAGGTGCTATTGGAGGGGATCTTAGGAAGCTATAGTTGAGTTGCTCTTAATTTTTCTCCCTCTCTCCAGTTTCCATTCTGGGAAGCAGAAGCACAGCCCTAGAGAAGGAAGTCCGTTCCTGCGCTGCTGGTGCTGATGGTGGGGCCTCAGTGAAATGTAGGGTTTGGTGCTTTTCTGACAAAGAGAAAAGAGCAGGGGGCCCCAGAGGCAGCCTGCATCCGGCGCTCCGGATCTCTCCAAGGGTTAAACGCGTTGCTCTTTGATCATGCCTGCTCGTTTTCCTCCCTAACAGGCCTTAACTTTTTTTTTTTTAACCTTTGATGGGTAGAGTTTTCATTCAAAAATTTTCCCCATTGTTGCAAGTTAAAAGTAACGGCAAGGCCCACGCTTAGCGAGGCAGTGAGCGCGGAAAGCGTCCTCCAGGGCCGCTCTGTCTCCCGGAAAGGCCGGAGGAGCCCGTGAGGGGCAGAAGGACAGGCGCTGGACACCCCGCAGTTAGTCCCCTTTCTGCCCCTGGTCAGCAAAGGCAAACCTCCCGAAGGAAGGCGCTCGACCGCGTGCTGCCCTTGCGTGTCCGTCTCAGTTGTGTCTTTGAGAGCGATGGGGGGTCCCTGACCTTCCCCGTTCAGAGACCCCCAGGGCCCTGGGGCCCCTGTGCTGTGAGCCCTCCCTGCCACGCTGGGACTGCTCAGACCCCAGACTGGGTGCCCTGCTCCTCTGTCAGCGTGGGGCTGGGGCTCCGAGGTGGCCTGGTCTGAACCAGCCTGGGGTGACGGTGTCATCACCAGCACAGGCCACTGGACTCTTGGAGACAAGTGTTCAGCAGCCAGCGAACCCCGGCCGCTTCATTTTAAGGCAAAATGGTTTGAGACCCCTCATCCCCAGGTCAGTGGGAAACAGGTAACAAGGGCCTCCCTGCCCACCCTCCCAGGGACCTTTTCATCCTCTGCCTCCTCCTCTTCCTCCTCCTCCTCCTGCTTCTCCTGTGCCTCCTCCCCCTCCTCTTTTCTGTCTTTTATACTAGAGAGTGAACCCAGAGCCTTTCACTGAGCTGCAGCCCTAGTCCTTTTTATTTTCTATTTCGAGATACAGTCTCACTAAGTCACTAAGTTCCCAGGCTGGCTCAGACTTGTGATCCTCCTGCCTCAGCCTGCCAGAGTGCTGGGATTGCAGATGTGCACCACCATGCCTGGCTTTCCTTTTTTTTTTTTTTTTTTTTTTTTTGAGTCACTATTGTTCTGTTTACCTCCTTTTCTGAATCCTCCCTTTTATACTATCTCCTCAGCAGAAATGGAGTTTTCCTTTCAGGACAATGTTGACCACAGAATCTGGGGTTGTTTATAGCCGGGTGTCATTGGGCAAAGTACTCATTCCCTGTGCCTCAGTTTCCCTATCTATAAAAGTGGGCCAACAGTACACCTCCTCATGCTCTGTTGACAGCATTAGGTGGGCAGAGGTGGCTGGAGCACAACGGGACCTCTCCCTGCCCTTCCCTGCAAGGGCACAGCGGTTGCCCATTCCCTGAAGCTGCCCTGCGGGGACCAATCTTCCTCCAGCCTCAGCAGGCACAGAGGCGCCTGTTCTCCGCCCCGGCCTCAGGCAGGCCCTTCCCTTCCGTGTCTTTCTTCTCCCCGCCTCATCTCTTCGCTGGGCTCTGGACCCACACGCCTCAGCCACTCTATTCTGCAGACTGGGTCAGCGTCACTCTTCTTCCAGATGCTGGACTCGGGCTCCTTTCAGAAGGGCGAGGCACTGACACCCCGAACCCCTTCCCAGGTGTTCTTCTAAGGAAGAGGCACTGCACGGAAGGAAGCTTTCTTCTCCCCCAGGGCCAGAAAGGGCTCTGGCAGCACCTGGGGTTAAACGCACACGCACGCCCAATCCTCCGACACGGACTTTGAGGTAGAGTCCAGATCCTGACTACAGCAGGGGCTGTACCCCCAAACAGGGTGACATCGCCACCTGTAGTTTCTGAGTTGAGGGATCCAAATAAAGACATCAGGGGAGTTTTTTTTTTTTTTTGAAAATGAAATTAAAACAGCTATGATTACTTGAGAATCAGAAAATTTTCCATAACCTGAAAGCTGAGATGGAGACTTTTCCTCTACAAACTGGGGCGTGTAGCTCACATGCAGGGTAGAAATCACCCCCTGAGCAGAGTAGTTTCTTCTTTTGAGGAACGCTGGTCTTGGTGCACCCACACCTCGCTTGGTCATTTTAGATATTTGCATTGATGTCCCTGTCCTTACCACGCCAATCAAGGTAGACGCCCAACAGTCACATGAATTATCCTCAGTAACTAATGAATCTCCCTTCGTCCAGCTCAGTGGCAGCACCGAAAGCCCCTCTGAGCAGACAGCAAAGAAAGGCTCACTTCCACCCCCACCCAAATCTTCAACAGTGGGTTCAGGCTTGCCTGCCTCCTGGCCCAGCCGCGGCCAGCCTCACTGGGTTGAAAGGCCCTGCCCAGCTGTTCAGGCCATTTCCTCCAGGAGGTCCTGAAACGTTTCTAAAAACATCCATGGTGCAGGTCTGGACACGGCGAAGGGGTCTGTGGTCATCTTCCTGACAGGTCTGCTTAAGACATTTTCCAGCGTGTACTTCCTCAGCCTGCTACATGCAGCAAGACACTAACCAGCCTCCCCCACGCCAGTTCCCAAGGCTTCAATCCATCCTGCCTTGAACTGATAGAATAATCTGCTTCCAACATCGATCTTGGTGCAGTGCGGCCCTCACCTGCTGAAGATCCCGCAGAACCTCCTATACAGCTGCATGCATTCTGCCCCTTTCAGTCCAGCATTCAAGGTCCTCATTGACTATGTTGTCGCTGGTGGAATGTGCCCAGCCTGACCCCAAGACCCTCCTTCATGTGGCGCCTCTGTTCCAGATCAGTCTACCGGCTGCCTGAACACCCACATTGCCCTGGTGTTTCACCTACCAGGATCCACGCCTGATTCTCCTTAATCTCATCAAGTCTTTCCCCTCGTTCCTCACCATGTGTGTATTTAGTAATTAGCATGTCCTTGAAATTAACTCAGTTTTCATGCTTTCTGCGAAGACAGACTTTCTTTTTTTTTTTTGCGGCACCAGGGATTGAACTCACAGCCTTGCGCCTGCCAGGGCAGGCGCTTAAGCCACTGAGCCAAACTCCCGGCCCTGAAGACAGACTTTCTACCCTAACACACACCACGTCTCAGTCTTGTGCTCACAACAGATATGACTAGTCCGTCGTGGCATGTTTTCCTTCTGAGCGGGCCACAGCTTCTGGCTTTCTCAGCCTTACCCTCCAGGGAACGACCGCACTTCAGTTAGACTTGGACAGGGGAGGCAGCCCGTCTCCATCACCCATCTATGCTATAGTGTCATTGACGCTCTGAAAGGATGCCAGTGGGGAAGCTCAGCAGGAGGATGGCTGATTTATTTATTTTCCTCTTTTCTCCCTCAAGTCTTGGTCTCCCCATGTAGGATGAGGAGGCCACAGTCAACAGGATCATGTTGTGCTGAGGAATGGTGACTTCTCCCTACCAGCGTTTCCCAGCAGCTGCCTAGATCCCCCTTGAAGTGTCCGAATGACTGCAGAAGCTCAGTTCTTTCTGTGTAGTTTACAATTCCATGAGAAAGCTGTCCCCCAAATTCCCAGGAGCTGAAGACAGTTTCCCCGTGTCTCATGGGATCCGGCTGCGTCTCACGGCTGAGCATCCCAGACCCGGCCTCTGCCTGTGAGCCTGCGCGGAGGGACACGCAGTGCTGCAGCTGCCTGGAAATAGGGGGGCATCACGAGGAGCAGGGGGTGCAGGAGGCCTGAAGGATGCAGAACAGCTTTCTAAATCTGCTGGGCTATGTCTGCCACATAGAGACGTCAGCTTAGGTTCTGGGGAAACAGCAGTAGACAAAGAAACCTTCACTTTCCTGGAGCTTCTTTTCCCTTTGGGGAATACAGAAAATCAGCAAACGTGTAGATAATAACCCAGGTGGAGATAGTCATCACAGGAAAATGTAAAGTAGGCTAAGCAATGGATGAGGGCACCAAGGCAGTGGAAGGGGGTCTGTGTGACCATTGCTGCTTTGTGAGGATCTCGGATGTGACACTTGGCAGAAAACTAAATCCGTGCAGGTGCAAGCAGGCTGAGGTACCCGGGGGAGGGGAGCCTGTCCTACATACAGAAGGGACAGCAAGACCAAGCATCCTGGGGTGGCTGCGTCCTTGGTGAGCTTGAGGACTGCGGCAGGGGCCAATGGACCTGGAAGGGAGAAGGCAAGGAGGAGGGGGAGGTATGAGGTCAAAGGTTAAGGAGCAGGAAGTGGGACAGGAAGCAGGTGTTGGAGGATCTTCAGGGCCCAGGGGAAGACTCTGGCTTTTACTGTGGTGAGCAGGGAAGCCTTTGGAGGGTGGCAAGTCCATGATGGGGTGACCTAAATATGGTTTAAGAGAATCACTTTCATTTCCCTCTGTGTTTAGGGTGGGTGGCAGTGGAGTTGGCTGGCCGTCTAGAAGCCTGTATAATTTTTAAGTAGAAAATTGTGACTTGTACCAGGGTGGTAGCAAAATAAATGGTAAGACGTAACCGGACTCAAGAAATATCTTCCAGGTGAGGCAGCAGCAAGAGGCCCAAACGGACCAGATGAGGAGCGTGGCAGAGACGTCTCCAAGGACTGGGCCTGAGCACCACACGCACGGGCTGCCCACGGAAGGCCGAGGCTGAGAGTCGGGTGGTCTTGAGTGTTTCAGATGCTCAGGAGAGATAGCAGGTGGTACACATGGCTGAAGGTCAGGAGAGAGGTGTGGGTTGGAGAGCTAAACTTGGGGGCCGTTGGCATCAAGACGGGATTTGAAGTTATGAGAAGAAATAAGGAAAGCAAAGGAGTTTGCAGGGGTAGACGAAGGTGTTTTGGTTACTTTTCTCTTGTTGCTGAGACAGAATACCCAACACCCAAAATGAAGGAAGGAAGAACGGTTTATTTAGTTCACTATTGGTGGAGGTTTCAGTCCATAATCAGCTGGCTGCAAGGCAGGGTGGCCTCGGTGAAAGGCAGCACTTCCAGGCAGCAGCCAGCAAAAGCAGCCAGAGCAAAAGAAAGGAAGAGCAAGTCTCTTCTCCTCCCTTATATCGTACACAGGTCACCCCTCCTCCAGGGCGGGGGTAGCACTCACAAATCTCCTTGCCCTCCTCTTGCACAGGAGGAGGATGTTTACAAAGCTAGGACCCTGGCTCGCTGCTGAGTCTCTCAGTTAAACTTCTAAACTTCTCAAGCTGACACAGTGTATCAAGCATCACAGCAGGAGACACCCATCCCTGTAGCCCTGCACAGCTTGCACTGGGGTGGCTCCATTTTCCGCGCCCAAGTGCGGGCTGTTCCCCTTCCAAGGACTGTGCAGGTAGAACGCTTTCCTGCCTTGGTTTGGCTTTTTGCTTAACTCCAATTTTTCTATTTGAAGAAGACTTTTCTACTTATTTTAAACATTGTGAATGTTTTTCACCCATGGTCCTGTAAATACCGACCCCCTGGAGGGTCAGCCTAGACGGGACAGCCAAGGAGAATGCCGCAGGGGTCAGGGAGAGAACTCGGGTTTCTCTTGGAAGGTGGGACCACCAGGCCTTGGCCTTAGGGCCAGAATAGCCTGCTGAGGGGGTGGTGGTGGTGGGGGGAGCAAGGTGCTGGCCTGGGCCAGACGGTGCCATTCCATGTCCTGTGCCTGCACAGATGCTTGCTGAGGTGGGGGAAGTCTGCTCTGCCCTGGTCACCTCCAAGAAGCCGAGGCAGCACCCTGCCGCCTGGGGCCCAGGCCAGCAAGCCGGGACCGCCCTGCCCCACAGCCTGGCTCTTCCAGCACTCCTCGGGCTCCTTTGAAGGGGAGGGGGTGAAAGAACAGCGCACCTGTTTTCACTTGACTCCAATCCTGAAATAATTCTGTGGCTCCAACAAGATTTGAAACAAATTAAATTTGAAAGGGCAGAGAGGGCAGCTTTGAACGGTTGGCGCTGCGGAGCCACGCGGGCCTCTGATCCAGGAAATGACTGAGTAGAAGTTCCGCCCTCCGCCCAGACGGCTGGGGCGGTCAGAGGGCGGCCTGCCTCAGCCTGGGCAGGGGCTGCCCGGGGCCGGTTACCCCGGCACCCACGTTGGCTCTCTGGGCCTTGCTGATGTTAGAGGAAGGTCATCACGATGACAGCACCGGAGGCGGTTCCCGAGAGGCCAAGGCGCGCCACATGGCTCTCGGAGCCCATGGGAAGATACTTTCGCCGTCAAGGGAGGCAGGATGGGCACCATCCTGCCCGCCCAGCACACGGAAGGTAATTGCTAGAGAGGACGCACATCCTCCCCTTCAGCAGAGGTGGAGCCCGAAGGGGCCGTGTGACCTGCAGGACTGCAACATCGGACACGGGGGCTGCAGGCCAGGCCTCTCCTATGCTTATCTCTCAAGTGGTCCCAGAATAAACAGCAGGAAGTGTCACTGGAGGGGTCCCAGGCCTCCCTCTGCCTCCGAAAGAACAGGAATGCTGCTCAGGACCGTGGGGCGGGGAGGCAGCCATGGGACAGCAGCAGATTCTTCCCCTCTGGTCCGGAGACCCAGGAGGAGCAGGGATGAGAGAGATCCCCCCACGTTTGGGGTCATAGTGGGCGCCTCCTCCTCTCACTACTGACCCTTCACCTGCAAACACTTACCGGGCCCCACAGGGGCAGGCAGCAGGCTGCTGAGATGGGACTGGCATGGGGCTCTTCGTACTCACAGATCTGCAGCTTTGATCTTTGCTGTGTGTGCAGCCAGATGTGGTCACTGTGGCAGCCTTGATCCATTGCTAACCGGGGGTTTGACAGAAGTTGAGAGACACGAGATCACTGCCTCCTCGGCCACAGTCAGAGTTGTCTGCCTGGGTCCAAGGGCACCTGACGAAGCACTGCTGTTAGCCCGGTTCTGGCCCTGGCTGATTTGAAGGCTTCCTTCATCCTCTGCATAGAAAGAGGAGTGGGAAGACCTGACCACAAGGCCACTTTGACCTTGGCTTCTGGATCCTTGCAGCCGGAAACCTTTCAATTAGCCCACGGTGCAGAGACCTGTCTAATGAGCATTCATCCAGACCTCCTGTGTGATAAGGGCTGGGTTCTGTGGCTGTGTCAATTTTGCTTCCCACTGATGTTCCCGTGGCCTTTGATGGCACGGATCACACGTGTGCAGGTGTGTCTTTCATGTTCCTGAGCTTCACGGGCAGGGGTCTGCCCAGCCATCATTAATATGCACCTGGCTGCAGCGCCTGGAGCAGAGGTTCCCTTTTATGTAGTGCAGGAAGCCCACCATATACGGGGGTTAAAATAGAGATTGTTCTCCAGAACAAAAGTGACCCGGAGGAAAAATTGCAGTCACCTGTCTGAATGACTCTTCAAAAGGAGGACCATTTCCTGTCACCCTAAGCAGAAGGGGGTCTCCATAAACATCGCCCAGTCTTCTGCCCTCCCACCATCCTGTTTTCTAATCGGACACTGCCTTCGTGGGAGTTCTTGGATTACAAACAATAGAAGAAAATTTAAGCAGAAAGGGCAGGTATTTGAGGTAGAAGACTAGGTTTAGAAATTGGACAGAAACCAATTGCATTTGGTTCAGGCAGAACACATAATTTAGCCAGCTATGATAAACACTGCCTCTGGAGTGAATGTTCATCTGTCTCCCATCTTTGAAGTTTTACACCCGGAGGGAAAGTCTGTTTTGCTCAGCTTGGGTGATGTAGTTACTCCTTGGGGGAGGCGGGGGAGAACAGGTCTCCCAGGCAGTGGGAGAGAGTGTTCTTCCAAAGCCCTTCATAGCACCATTCAGACATCCGGAGAGGCCCACCCCTATGCATAGCCAAGCATGCTTGTTCATGCCATTTCCTTCTTAAATCTATACCTTCTGTGCATGCTTATGGCCTCTCTCGTGATGATATCTACAGTTGTTTTCTGTAGTCAAAGAAATGGCATATGGAATTTCTTAACGTAATGTCCAGTGCTTAACTGAAGGTTATTCTTAATTGTATTTGAGTTTGATTAGACTTCCTAAGAGATCTCTCTGTCTTCCATCTCCCCTTCTCTGATTTATCCTGCCTGTCGACTTCCAGTGAACTTTTTAAAGTGCAAATCTATGCCATGCCTCTGCTCAGAAACACAGAGCAGCTCCTCATAGCCTACAGAGTAACCTGAACTATTAGCTTGATGTCCAATTTCTTATTCACTCTCTACACAAACACTATGGTTTAGGTATGGAAAGTCCCCCCAAAGCCTCACTCTTTCAGAGGTGGAACTTTCGAAGGGTAAATGGATCAAAGAGTCACCGTCCTCCTCATTACTGATGAGTCAGCAGCCCAGTGTGCTACTAGGAGGTTGACCGACTTAGAGGTGGTCACTGAGGGAGTGACCTGAAAGGGTGCATCTCCACCCTGGCACCTTCCTCTCTCTCTGCTTCCTGGACATCAGGAATGTGAGCCATGGCAAGCCTTTCTACCATGCTGCTTCTGCATGGGAGCCACCCAACCATGGACTAAACCTTCTGAAACTGTGAGCCTAAAGAGACCTCTCTTCCTGTAACTTGAAAGTGCTGGTTATTTTGTTTCAGCAACAAGACAGTAACTAGGACAAGTATCTTGGTAAATGTTTAACCACTGTTGTTGGGGAAGAGATGTAGGAAATTTGTACATGGATGAACACACATTATTTTAAATTTTAATGACACAAAAGACATGTAACACACTCACTATGAGTAGTACTCTGTTGTAAATTCTATCTAGCCAGTTGTATCATGCAGAATGTTTTTGTTAATTTTTGCCAAACTCCTCTCAGAAAACACTAAAACTAGTTGTTCATCAGAAATGTGTCATTTTGCTGAATCAGAAAAACTCACAAATACCAGGCAATATTATTGCAGAGTTAACGTGACAGCTGTGGATTATTTGCATCATTGTTGCTTTCTCCATTGCTTTCTTAAGAGTAAATAACCAATGAAAAATAAACCAAACCCATTTCTAAGGTGTAGGTATTCCCACCGTGGCCAATTTCAAGCTACCAAAATGGCATTGGTGAAATAGTGTCTCCACCTTCTACATTCATAGTGACTACAAATAATACAGAAAACAGAAATTCTCCATTAAAATAATTAAATAAGTGTTGCATATGTATTGTCTTTAATACATAGTTTAATTTTAGATTTGAATTGCTTAATTAAAAAAAGGCTGTTTTGCAATCCTTTTTTTTTTTTTTTTTTTTTTTTTTTGTTGAGACAGGATGTCTACACAGCCCAGGCTGGGCTCGAACTCACAGCAATCCTCCTGCCTCAGCTTCCCTAGTGTTGGGATTACAGGTGTGTGCTACCACACCCAGCTCAGCAATCCTTTTGAAAAATTCCTGAAAATGTAATTGGCTTTTGTATGTCAGGATGACCCAGCCCCGACTCTCCATTGCGTTCACTCCTCAGGCTTATGAACCAGCATTTAGGCAACGAGAGAACTAATTCAAGGCTCTATCTGATCAAAACTGACTTCGTGAGCTCCTCTTCCTCCCCTCTCCCACTGTGTACCTTTTATTCGAGGCAGCAAAACGAGGGAGGCTCTGGGGAGCACCAGTGATTTACTCACTGCCCTTTGTGCTGGCAATCAAAGCGGACCTTCCTTCTGGAACCCACCCTTCCCTCCCCTGCAGTGTGTGCAGTTCACTGGGGTCCCTCTACCACCTTTGTCCCGAGTGGACCTGTGACAGAGTGGGATGTGACGAGAGCTAACGGATGTCAGCCCCAGGACATTTTTAGGAACTACTCTCAAGGAGATGCACCAGTGCTGTGGGGAGTACGAGGTCGGTAGCTTGCACTCCTGCAGCCCCACCACTGAGGGAAAGCCTGGCTGAGTCTGAAGCCAATGGAGAGAAAATGGAGCCCAACTTTGGAGAGGCAGGTTCTGGATGATACCATTTCACTGCAAGATTCGACCATTCTTTTACTTCTATGAGCGTCCTTTTTCTCATTCTGTACAATGGGGATATTGGTATGCTTAGTCTCATGAGCTGATTATTCCTGCTTTAACCCGTGGCCGAGGTTCTGCACACAGGGATGGGGGGAAGGTAGCCGCTCCGGTGGAGACAAGCTCGGGTCTTGGCTCAGACTGAAGCGGAGCACGCGTGAGCTTGCGAGGAGAGGCCCCAGTCCCGTCTCCCCCTGCTCTGTCTCTCCTCCTGTGCACTTTGTTAGAATCCATGGTCGTATCAATCTGACACCTGGTGCAAAGAAAGCATTGAAAACTACCTGTCCAACAAATGGATGAGAATCCGGATACCTGTTTATTAGGTATAGATTGCTGCATCACTGATTACCCTGAGACTTTGTGGCTCTGCCGTATGCAGTTGATAATTTTCTCAGTGTTTATGGGCCAGGACCTTGGCAGCGAGGTGGCCGAGTAGTTGTCGATCGGAGCCTCACACGAGGCGTACGCAGGAGGGAGTCACTGATGGTGCCCTCTGATGCTTTCCTGGTGGGGGGCTCGGGGTCCAAGATGGCACACATGCGTGGCTGGAGAGTTGGCGGGGCCTGTTGGTGGGCAGCCTGGGTTCCTCTCTTTAGATTTCTTTAGTAATAGGCAAGAACCAGGCAGAAGTTGCAATGTTTCTTCTAACCTTGCCCCTGAACATCCTGGTTCGGTGCAGAGGCGACTGTATTGTACCTTCTGTGTTACACGGAGCCACCTTGGTTCACTCCGGGAGCGGCTGTTCAAAGGTGTTGGTCGCAGGGGACAAGGATCCCGACAGCACCATCCTGAAGCCTGGGCTACCACGGCCTCCAGCAAATCAAGATCCTCCTTTTCATCCTTACCTTTGAATTACTGCAGGCGAAAGTGAAATCTTTCAAACTGCTTTTGTAAATGAAAGTCCCTGGTATTGATGAATCTTGGAAACCTTGGTACCATAACATAACAAGTATTCGTATCTAGAACTGCAGGCATGGAAGAGCGCTGTTGGGAAGGTGGCCTCTGTGAGGACACACAGCTACCCATCCTTTGCCACCCCTTAAATATACACAGTGAAGTCATCAACATTCTTTCTGGGATGAAATGGAGTTAAGCTTTCCTGAGTACTCCCACAGCCTTTCCTAATCTAATCTGTGTACTGTTTTGGTGCAGACCCACAGTGGAAGGGGAAGCACAGCTTAGGAGGCGGAGTCTGCCCTTGGAAGGGTTGGCAGGACCAATCTTATCTTCTTCTGCACGAACGCCTTTGCCCCTAGGCCTGGAGACACTGGGAGGCCGGGCACAGCCTCCCCGAACTGGAAGGGGCTCAGGTCTGCATCCTCCATCATTCCTTGGTCTTCTCCTTCTTCTCAAGGGCTCCATATCTCCTCATTCCCTCTGGTTCTGCACAGCCAGGGATAGCATATGATTTAGATTAATTCACAGCACACAGGATCAAGGCCCAAGCACAGCATCTGCAGAACTCCCCACGTGGAACTGCTCCTCAAACCCGGCTCATCATCTCCTCTCTCCTCCGGGGTCAGTTACGAACTTCAGGCAAGGAAGTGCAAGGGCATCCGCATTTGAAGCAAAGTTGGGTTTTATTTAATGTCCCTACTTCATGTTTGCTTCTGCAGCGTTAACCTGGGGCTTCCCCGCAGAAACCGAGATCATCACTGTCAGCCGGCAAGCCTTTCTGAGGGGCCTCCTGTGTGCCAGCAGGCGTGAGGCCCCGGTGACGGCGAGAGCTCCTGCTTGTGTGGGAAGTGACCCCCAGTCAGCCTGTGCTAAGCCTGTGACAAGTGCCTGCATTGGGGAGTGATGGCTATGCGGCTTCTCAGAGGAGATGAGGAAAACGTTAGAGTTGAGCTTTTAAAGAGAAGACTATTTCCGCAAAATGGGAGCGCATGGAAGGAAGCACCTCCCCACCCTCAGCCTGTGGGGGACGAAGCGCAGGGTGGGGCTGCACCCAGGGACCAAGTCCAAGGCCAGAAACCCGGTGGCCAGGGAGCGAGGAGCCGGAAGGGCTGCCCTGGGCTGCAGAGGTCCAGCCTTTGGGGCCAGAGAATTAGAATCCATGCCGGAAGCCAGGGATTCTGAGGCATTTTTTATCAGTGAAACTTCCCCCCAAATGACAGAGCCCATAGACTTCTGCTGTTTCGCATCCATAGGAGAAGCAGGGCTCCTTCCGTCTTTCGGGGCAGGGCTTACAGCACCCTATGGCTGAGTCTCCCTGACCTCATCCTCCTGCCGAGTCCGCAGGACACACAGGGTTGGAGACCAGCTGCTACCAGCCACGGGGGCTGTGAGAGACAGAGAGAGAGAGAGAGAGAGAGAGAGAGAGAGAGAGAGAGAGGGAGAGAGAGAGAGACAGAGGAAGACGGGGAAAGAAAGTTAATTGGCATCAGCTTGGGGATGGATTTGAGAGCGAGACATTTTAGGGGACAATCGTGCTAATCCAAACCAGACTCCTGTGGGATCCCAGAGTGTGTGTTCAAGATCTTATCTAACTCCAGGCTGAACCTGGAAACCCCTTCACAGCCCCTCCTCCACGTGGCCCCCAGACCTATGGGGATATGGCCGGTGACAGGGACTCTGCCTCCCGCCAGCCGCCTCTCACTGGAGATTTTACTTCTGCTCAGATAGTGACGGCCTGGGGACCCCGCTGCATCTGCTGCTTCCCTCAGCGCTTGGGCTGGGGTACAGAGGCGAACCCTCTGTCAGCGGTGGCCATTGTGCATTTCCTTGCTTGGTCAGCCCAGCGTATTTCTTAGGCTCTCTCTAATCTAGTCTCCGGGTTGGGACAGGGAGGATGGTTGGGCAGCAACAGGAGCAGGGCCAGGCGCGTAGAAGGAGAACCAGAAATGTTATCCTGGAGTCGCTGGCGTGCTTTGGGCAGGGGGAACTTAAGAAAAGCAGTGAGAGACTCCGTGGGAATTTCAGAACCAGGTTCCTCTGGACGTGGTGGTGCTGGTGAGAGGCGGACTGGGGCTTTGGTGCCACGCAAACCTGTGGAGCAAGATGGCCCATCTGGGTCGGCACGGGAGAGATGGGCTGGCGGGTCACTCTTAGTTTCCCAAGAACCCTTCTCTAACGCACCTTAGAACAGGCTCTGGAGCGAGTCGTTCCTCAGGTCGCAGAGGGAGCTGCTGGCACCAGGAGTGTGGGTTCCAGGGGAAGCCGCGGGGCGCTGGAGCCCCCGTCCCTGAAGTTGGTGGGCAGTTGTGTGCTTAGGTGGAGGCCCAAGCCCACAGGCTGAGCAGGGTCACTGCCATCCCGAGCATGAGGACGGTGTGCCCTTCTAGCCCAGGCCCGCCTGTGCCCTGGCCTGGGTCCCGTCACTCGGTCTGGACATCGTCACTGTGATATGGGAAGCGGACACTGCCCCTGGCAGTGTGGGCTGAACTGGTGATTTAAGGTCTCTGAGCCTAGAGCTTCTTTTCCTCGCTTGTGAGTTAAAAGGAGCAGTCAGCTCAGCCCTGCCCTCCTAGGAACATTCTGCTCCCGAGAACCCCAGTGAGGGGCACATCAGTCCTAGAAGGCAAGCCTGGGACGCGGGAGGCCAGGCCATTCCCAAACGAGCTGTGTCCTCATCCTCCCACCTGTACCTGCAGCTTGGCCCCCCAGGGACGCCACTCGCAGTCTCCGGACTCGCCTCCTTCCTCCTGTCCTCTCAGTTCTGTAGTATTTATCACTTCCTCAGTGCATGTGGCCCTGTCCCTCAGGTTGAGCTGAATGCCCTTTCTGAGTGCTTCCAGGAAAATCCCCCTGAGCTGTCATTACCTTGAGTTTCTTCTTCTTGATGTTGTTTCAGTGGTTGGGATTGAGCTCGGGGGCCTTGTGCACCCTCAGGACATGTTTTGCCCCTGAACCCCCACCCCAGCCCCATCTCAAAGCTTCTGGTGTCTATTGGAGCTGCCTTTCAACCTCGCAGTGACAAGGTTGCGTGAATTTCTGGAGGCCACTGTCCCCGCGGTCACCCAGCCCCAGAACAGCGTGTGTGTGCATATTCGCATGAGCCGATGAACAAATGGCTGAAGTGCAGTGTAGATGTACATGGCTGTCGCAGCGCTGTCCAGCCGGTGTGTAGAATGTGACCTCCCTTCCAGCTTCTGCATTAGTGGCTGGGAACACAGAGCTGGGCCAGAGTTTCCTTGCTGCCCCCGCTCACATGGGGCAGGGAAGCACCTCGGGGAGCAGCGGGCTTCCAGCTGTGTTGTGAGAGGTGAACCCGAGACAGCCTCATGCCACTGGTGAAGGAGGGGCACCGGTCCCCTGGGGCTGGAGGGATTGGACTCTGTGTGTGAACGAGCCAGGGATACGACAGCCAGCATCGCAAGAATATTCCTAATGAATGAAATCTGCCTGCAATTTGGGAAAATAACTTCAGAAAATAATTTCAGTTAGCTGAAACAGTAAGCATCTATCACTACCTCACGTGTCCACCCTTCCCTGGGATCATCCCCCACGGGAAAGCTTTTACTTTCCTGTTCCTCTTCCCAGAATAGATTCCAGGGAAAACGATGCCATTGGCTGTGATCTATTTTAGAAGGAATGCTGAGGTTCGGTCATCCTCCCATAGACGTGCTTTCTATTATGCAAACCTACATCAATTTTGCTTTTCCTGGGACTTTAGCAAATTCCTTCACCCACTTTTTCCCCCGTGGAGCTGGACTGAACATGTTCTATTTTGGGATCTGGGGGACTTTCGATCTAAGCCAGACTATAATTAGCTCTGTGACCTTCGCCAAGTCACTTAATCTCCGAGCCGGTTCTTTATTCTCAAGCAAGGTCTTTGATTCTAGGTTGGGTTTAATCAGGCCGGATGGGAGGTGTGGCGTCCTCTTTGATGTCTTATTTTCTCGTAACTACCCCTCTCCACAAAGGCATCTAATACATTTTTTTTTTTTTTGGTCCTTATTATCTTCCAAAGTCATTGTTGTGTGAATGCCGAATTTTAATTTAAGGTCTTACCGAGGGCTGAGCCATCCTTCTGACGGCCCTGTGAGGAAGGCCCAGGTTTCTCAAACAGGCGATGAAGAAGCCAGTCACCAAACCTGAGGGTGGGAGGCACTGCCTTTGCAGGAGCAGGGATGTGTAGGCAACAGTAGTGTTCGGGGGTGGTGTGCTGGGTCCCGGGATCTCAGGGAAGCACAAATCCAGCCCCAAATTTTAGTTACCTGACTGTGTGGTTCAATGGGGAAGTATTTTAAGAGGGAGAAGGGACAGAAGAGAGAAGGAGAGATCAAAGCAGGGAGGGAAAAAGCAACACTGGCCGGGCAGTGATTCACAGTCCTCAGTGCCTGACGAGGTGTGGGTTCTTCTCTTCCCCACTCGGGCCCCTCTTCTCCCTCCCATTCAGGGCTGTTGGGTGACAGACAGGCAGAATTTGAATTTGGGTCTCGCTCCTCTCAACACTTTGGGATTCTGTTTCCAAATCCTTTCAAGATGGCAGCAAGGCTTTGTTGGTTCAAGTTTAAAAGGAGTTGTCTTTCTTGTTGCTTTTTAGAAAGGTAAGTCTGCGGTCCCAGCATGGGGAGAAAGGTTGTGTATTTCTGTATCGCGGTCAGGTGTGCATCCTACGGGCTGATTTTCAATCAGACCTCTCGCCTCTGATGTGCTAGCCGCACGCTAGTTCGTGCTTCACTCACTTAGGTCAGACAGGTAGATCTAACGAACTCCACCTCCATTTCCAGACTGGGGCTAAATTAGGCATTAAAATACAATCACGTATGTCAGAGCACCTGCATTTAGTCATCTTCTTGTTTTCAAATGCTAGCCTCTAGTCCTGGCTCTTATCTATATTTAAAACTGACATTGTTAAATGCATAAGCACATCTGAATTATTTATATTTAGGTTTATACAGTCTCCAGCTGCAACCATATATTTCAATATCTTTAAATTCCACGTTGCCATCTGGACCAGATTGCTGCTAAATCAAATCAGATAAACGTTACCTTTCCACTACCTCTGATTTATATCAACCATTCATTTCCAAAAGCACAGCCCTGTTAAATCCAATCTACTTTCAAAAAGCTTATGAAATTAGCTCAGTTTTGTGGATTTCTTTCTCGAAGGCTCCAGCTTTGAAAGGGGCCATTTGGATGGGTAGGAAAGCAGTGTGGAACCAGCAGAGCTAGGAGCCGTAGATTTCATTGATTATTGTGCAAATCTTCTGAGCCTGACTTCATCCAATTACTCAAGACTTTCCCCTAATCAAGTTATTGTGAGCTAGTTTATAGACCACAGAAATTGAATATGCAGCTTTGAAAGTGTTAGAATGTTCCCCATAATTTAATCTGACTCCTCTCTGAGCTGGAGGAACATTTTAGCCAAATAGTCTGGAGGTGGGCAGGAATATGGAACTTTTACAATTATATCTTTTTGTAGTCTGCTTTACATGCAGACTTCTTCTTCTTTTTTTTTTTTAGCATGGATAACCAAGGTGGGGTAATAAACCAAACAAATCAGTCAGTCACTTTTCAACAGAAAAGTCTGGATCTAAGATCCATATTGATTTGTGAAAACAATAATGGCCTATAATTTTGTCAATAAACAGGATCGATATCTCAAGAAAAGCATTAGAGTGTTTAAAATAGGAAGAAAGAAGGAAAGGAGGGGAAGGGCAGGATCTAAAGACACAACGCTTTGACCCCCAGTGAGAGCTGAGGGCGTGCATGGCGGGCACACGTTCTGTCACTTGTGTGCTGTCACCTACAGACACTGCTCCTCTTCACCCATCCGATTCCAAGCCTACGCTCACTTCACAGGTCTAGAGATGGGAGCATGAAATACTCTCCAAACAGCTCTGCCAGATGGATGTGCCACCCATCGCCCTAGAGCCACAATGGAGTCATGAACGGTCACATTTTGAGGCTTCCTATATGCTCTCAGTGGGAGCAGAGAGGGAGGAATCTGGGAGAAAGCGGCTTGCATGTGGTATTCTAAGTCTGTATGACTGAATACATATCCTAAATGCAGAGATGGGAAACCTGCTCTTTCTCATTATGACTAATGCTAATTTTTCTTGTGCACAAAAAAGAAATATGTCTCTCGTTAATGGTAAATTACCATTTATTGTAAATGTGTCATATGAAGGAAGCCGTAAGTCATTGTTATTGACCTATTATGATTCATTCTGCTTTACCCTGAATTAAATAAAAATGTGCACTTTAGGATAATACACTTTTAGTTCAAATGTTCTTTTACTGGACCAGTGCCCACTGGATTTTCCAGCCACGTAGTTCTGGGCTAATGCTCGACTCACAGGGTAGCTCTCTCATCCCGATCGCCCGCTTGTCCCAGGCCCCGGAGATGGTTCGCAGTCTCTGACTTAGGACCTCCCATTCTGTCAGTGAAACCAAAAGTTTCATCTGAACTGCGGGGAAATAGGTATGTTAGGACTTGTGTGGTGCAAGACCAGAGAGAAAAAGCCAAGACAGGAACTCATTCAGCTGAATGGAGTGTGAATATGTGCAGAGAAACTGGGACAAAGTTATTTACGAGGCGAGAAAAATTTACAACTAGACTTGTCAGAGGAAAGGAAAAACAAAAACGCACCATTAGTTCCCTTAAAATGTAGCAAACCTTACTCCAGGAGAGAGACAGGGACGCACTGTGGAGTGAAAGGTAGAGAGAGGGAAGGTTTCTTTGCTAGCTAAAGCAAAGGTTGTTAGAAATATTCTAGAGTGTATGTTATATAGCTGTCTCTGGGTAAAGGTGATATGCGTGGTTTTTCCTCTATTTTCTATCTGCCTTCTATGACACCTTGGCAATTAGTATTCATTCCTTATTTAATAAAACATGTATGTTATTATGTGTTCGAAAAGTAGCTTTACTTTCCCTAGAAGGGCCAGTTCTGGGGACTTCTAACCAAATGCTAATTTCCTATAAATGTCTGAGGTTCAGTTTCTGTTCATCGGAAGAATCGATCAACTCAACGAGTTGTTAATTGAGAGGGCATTTCTGAGATGCTGCTGCCTGCGCCCCAAGCTCTTTGTGCCTAGGCCAGAAGGCAGAGTGGAAAATATTTGAATGTGAATGAGGGCTAAACACAGTCAAGGAACAGGAGCAGTGTAGCACAGAGAGACCCGGGGGCTCTGGCTGACTGCGGGATCAGGGATGGTCGTGTTGTCAGAGAGGGAGAGAGAGAGAGAGTCAGGAAGTATAAAGCCTCATTTGTAAATGAAGAGCGAGACTGCAGAGTACTTCTGGACAAGAGTGACAGCGCATTGCCATGGCAAAAGACCTCATATCAAATGTCACCAAGGGGTAGAAAATGTTTCCAGAAGAGCGAAACAGAGGGTACAAAAAAAGGACAGATCAGGAAAATTATTCTAAGGATAAAAGTATATGTGTGCCAATGAGTGATAAATACTGTAGGAATAAAAATAGCCCTCGGCATGAAGAAGGAAGGTTACTGAGTAATTAAGGAAATCGAGAGGCTTACTGGACATGTAAAATATCAGGAAGGAAGATAATGCAAGCTTAATTGCAGATAAAAATTACAAGGGTGTCAAAAATGACTGAGGAGCGCTGAAGTCACAAATGAAATGGAACTATCAAAGCCTCGCAGATGACATACTGCTTGTGGCTTAATTGCCATAGGTAAAAGGCAGAGGGAGAGAGGAGCACAGCAGAAAGCAGGTGTCTCGGCTCTGAGAGCCACACACAAGAGGATGGATCACAGTGACGGTGCCGGCCAGGACAGGGTTTAAACACGACTCGCTCGAAGACATTCGCTCTCAAGATTGTCAATTTTTAAAAACAAAAACTCTGGTAATCTGCACATTTTACTTCTCTTCTTATAATTTTCCCCCACATGCTATTAGGTTAATCTATCCGAGATTACGAATGTTCAACAGTTATTGAACTGGCAATTTCCTTGGGCTCATTTAATAGCACGCTCAGAGTAACCACCGCTTAATGTTAAGATTCATCATTTATGGGCCATCTCTTGGATTCCCCATGCAAAACCTAATTTTGGAATTAAAGAAAAATAAGTCCTGTGTAAGAAAATTGTACTGCTCATTCTATTAGTTCATTGAAGGAATAGTTAGTGCTTATATTGTTTGGTCAATTTTGCATGCCTATATTTGGTAATCTGAGCAACCATTTTTGGAGACAACAATATGCAATATAATAACCATTGTTAATTGCCTATCATCTTGTTTTGAAATTCTGTGTCTTTTCATTGATTTTTTTTTCCTCTTTAAAAAAGAAAAAGTCCTATCTAGCCTAAAGTTAAATTCTTCACCAGCATATATTAATTTCTGAGAATGTGAACTCTTTGGGGGGAACCTCCCGTACTTTTTATTATCTATTCCAGGTGCACAGTCACAGAAAGTGTTTGCCCTGAACGAGGCTCCCGATGCAGTTTTGCTGAACAGCGAGGGGCACTATGTCAGTTACGTAAGAGAACGAGCTGCTGGAGCACCCCTTGTCCTAACCCCCGGCCCAGTGTTAGGAGTGGACAGTGTTGACAGTCTCTCTGTAACATTCTCCCTATTTTGGAAGTTTCACAAAATAAATAATATAAACCACCAATGCTGAGCATCCTTAAATAAGTCTAATACTGCTTGATAGATTTTAATAAATATTTATATTAAGGGAAACATTTCAGCATCCCTCAAGGGGTTGTTCTAGAGGCTAACAAGACAAGACAGTTATTTTCAGCAACAGCCAAATAATTGGTATTTGATAGAGTTGTCGGATTCGCTGATAATTAAAATTATAAATGGGTCTTGTTTGGCCCGAGCGCTTAAGCTCATGCCCTGGTGACTCTGGCCTTTGCGCACCAGGGCATGTAATTAGATCCCTCTTCGACCTTTGCATATCGTGGTGACCACGTCTAGGCTGTGACATCCATGGCCTACATAAGTACTTAGAACCAGATGGTGTTTTCAGACAGAATCAACACAGGCTCTCATTACCATTTTTCAGCCAGTCACAGATGACGACAGAGAAAGGACTTGGGAATGTCACATCTTGGACATGTTATGCTCCCATATCCTACAGCTTGCTTTTGTTCCCTGAAGAAGCTGCTGATAGGTACATGACTCCAAATCCCTTTTCTCTGACTTCCCTTTCCCTGTGCCCTGCATGCTAAACTCTTATGTGAAGGTGTGCGGCATATGTGGCTGCCCAGATTCCCCTGGGAACTATTAGGTGGAACCATACTCAATTATCAATATTCCACTGGTATTTCTGTCTTCACTACCTGTGTTGCATTCCCTGTGTATGTCTAGATTTAGCATCACAGCATTATAGAACTTCGTTCCTGGCAAGGAGAATCTATCTATTCTGATGGTTCTCTTTCATAGGTGAAGAAATGAAAGCAGACAGAGGCTAGAGTTGAAATGACATGCCAAGAAACCGAAGCCGATGAGTGGTGTCAGGACCGGAACTGAGGCGTCCTGGCGTCTCGTTTTCCCGCTTCGAGATGACCTTCAGTTGCTGGGAAAGTGTTCTCCATTAGAGGCTCACAAGTCGAATAGTTTTTTCCGGCTCTATGTTCCCCCTCAATATTATTTCAATGTAAGATTTTCAAACTACCTGTATCTGAGGTGTCATTAAAAATTATGTTGAACATTAAAATAAAACAAATCATTACAATAAAAGGCCCATGGACATTAATCCTTCTGAAAATCCTCCCTCCGCTTAGAATACACTTACCCCACCCTTCCTGACACTTCCTGAGGCGGTTCTGGAAAGCTCTTTCCTGAGTGTCTCTAGTTGCACCGTTGGGGCTAACTCAGTGTCCTGAATTGATCGAAAGTGTTGACCATTCATGGCCGTTTTAACTTTGAGGGTGAACCAGAAGTCATGTGGTTCCGATCCCGTGAATAAGATAGATGGTGATACACCATAATGCTTTATGTGTCTGCCTTTCTGTGGGGTGGTGCTGGGTGGCAGTGTTCACCAGACTTTTTAATCACACGTCACAGAGACTCTCATGAAAGAGGACTTCCAGAGCTGCTCCCGAAAGTGGCCAGAAGGGTGGGATGTGTGCACTCGAAATGCAGAGGAATTTCCTGAGGGGGTGATGGCACGGTGTCTTTTACTGAAATAAATTTTTAAAATTCAAACATTCATCGTATCTTTTTTCATCACACTTCATAGTCTTTGTCATCACAGAGCCCACGTTTTGTTTAGTGCAGCAATGTGTGGATCGTCTGGTGGCAGGACTCAGAATTATCCTAAGGTTTGAAGTTTTCACAGGAGGGAGCCTTTGAGCACGACGCAGTTTGGCTGGAGAGAACCGGTTAGGTCTGGGAATGAGGATGACCTACCTTTCTTCTCAGCAGGTTGGTTTCACTTTCATGCCCTTTGAGTATATGTTGGTATTGCACATAATGATGAATTAGAAGAAACTTTTAGTCTTCACCAAAATCCACCAAGCCCCACAGGCTGCTAGGATATCTTATGATTAAAGTTTGATAATCTCATTCTAAACTGTGGCTCAAACAGCAGCTCAGTGGATCCAGTAATGCTGCTGCCCGGTCCCGAGCCAGGCAGGCAGAATACTCGCTGCACCTCCAGGCCCCTCCCCTTCATTTGCTCAGCGTATTCTGACTGTGGCCACTGCGGCAGGCACACTTCCTTCTCCCCTCACCAACGCTGCCTGGCATCTGTTTTAAACAACTGTGTACTCGAAGGGAAAGAATGGGTCAGCGGTGGCTCGTAACAAGAAACACCAAAAGGAACTGGGAGATGAGAAGGACAGGGCTGTAGATCTAAGACAACCTTGGTGGGTCATCCTGAGACAGAAAGGAGCAGCTTCCTCCCATGTGACACTTGACACGGGTCCCACTAGTGTCCGTGCCACCTCTGTGTAAGTGACAACACTGCTGATTAAAGCAATTTGTTTTCTTGACATGATAACGGTTGAATGATGATGCTATTACAGTAGATCAGTATTTGAGGCATCGATTAAAATCTTGATGGAGACAAAGCTCTTGTCATAGAAACAGTACAACATGAAAATTATATTTTGGGGCTGGGGATACAGCTCAGAGGCACAGTGCCTGCCTGGTAAGTGCAAGGTCCTGAGTTCGATTCCTGTTACCAATAAATAAATAAATATTGTATTTTAAATGCTACAGTCATGGAGTCAAATAAAACAAAATCTTAAATAACAACTGAGATTATTTCAAGGCAACTTAATCTAAGTGGCAAAAATGACGTTATTCGAGTGAGCACCATATTTCCTATTTGTTCAGATCAAACAATACCCAATGTCAAGTATTAAACACTCAATACTGAGTATTTAAAACACTCAATGGGAAGAAGGTGACTTAACAAGGGCGACCGGAGGGCAGGGTTTTTGTGCGAGGTTCTCCCTCTGGCTGGGCCCCTTCACACACCTCTCTTCACTGGTAAGTGCAAGGTCCTGAGTTTGATTCCTGTTACCAATCAAAAGGGATGGCTATACCAATCACCCAAATCGGGGTGATTGGTATAGCCATCCCTTCAAACATTGCTCATTGTCCTGAAGTGCACGGCTTCATCTCAGAATTGTCCTTGTCCTGTGTGGAGAAAGCTAGCGTGTGGCTCCGGGATGCTGGAAACAGTCTAGTTGGAAGTGAAATAGGTGCATCTGAAATGCACACTGGATTTGAAGACGGAGTGTGAAAAAACTCCGAAACATAACACAAAGATTTTTATATTAATTAAACATTGATAGTATTTTGGATGTAATGGGTGAAACAAAATGCTACTAAAGTGGATTTGTCTGCTTTGTTTTGCTGTCTTCACTACTGCTACTGAAAGTTATAACTGGCGTATGTACGTTCCGATGTGTATGTATGTATATTTCCACTTTGAGTTAGGTTCATTGTTTTATTTTGAACTGACACATAATTATGCACAGTTCAGTGTGACACTTCACTCCGTGTATACAATGTGTGCTGATCAGGGCGGGGTGATTGGTATAGCCATCCCTTCAAACATTTCTCATTGCTTTGTGTTAGGAATACTTGAAATCCTTCCTGCTACGTATTTTGAAATGTACCATTGATTGTCATCAGCCGTTGTTACCCTGCTGCTTGAAGTTTTCCTCTACCTGACTGTATCCCTGCCCCTGCTAACATTTTATCCTCATCCCTCTTTCCCCTGGTGCCCCAGTGCGCACTCACTGTCGATTTCTATGAGACCAACTTCTTTAGCTTTCATGTAGGCTCTGGAATGTCTGACTGGCTGTAATTTGGGGTTTGCCATGATCACCTACTGGGGTTTGATTCATTAGCTACAATAGCTCCCAGAATCGAGGAAACACTGTACACACTTTTATTGTAAAGGACTTAGCTAAGAACACAGATGAACAGCCAGGTACAGAGATGCACGGGCAAGGTCTGGAAGGGCCCAGGCTGCGGGGCCTTCTGCCTGCATGGAGCCAGCACGCATCCACGTGGCCTCCAAACCCCACACCCTGGAGGTTTTCCTGGAGGTGGGAAGGGTGATTAATCCGATCTCCATGTCCTCTGCCCCTTCCAGAGGATGAAGCTGTGGGCCAAAAGTTCCAAGTTTCCAATCCTGGCTTGGTCTTCCCATTCAGGAATTGTAAGAGTCACCTCATTAACACAAAAGACGCTCCAATTGCCAGGGAAATTTCAAGGGATTAGATCTGGGCCCAGTGACCAAATATTTGGAAAAGTATTCACCTAGCATCCCTATTGCTTGGGAAATTATGAAGCTTTTAATGCCCATCGTACTGGGAATCAAGGCCCAGAGACCAAATGGATATATTTTAAATATGTCACAAACTTGCAAGCTTGTACGTGAAGGTGTGTCAGTTTCTGCAGTTTTCTAACTCATCATCCACAAAATCCAAATAATAATGCGTCTGAAAATGATTGTTGTGAGTTGAGAAAATGAAGTATTTTTCCAGTGTAGACAAAATGCTTTAAAAGCAGTTGGATGATTCTTTTCAAGCAGACTGACTTTGAGCTTGAAGTTACAGTCACCAAGGAACAGAAATAATTTGATATGAATTTGCTTTCCCATCAGAGGGTTGAAAATCTTTCAAGAATAACATTATAACAATAAGGTATATCAGCGTAAGCTATACATGAAAAATTCAGATGAATCAACAAAAGGAAGAAAAATAATTGTGGTTCCACCATACAAATCCAACCCTTTAAATATTTTGTTGTGCTTTCTTCCAAGCTTTCTTCTATGTATTAAAACTACATTTTAGTTACGCTGACATTTTCATTTTCTATTTTTCTCTACTTTAGTTTAAAGCATTGTGCTATTATGCATCTTCATCATCTTTTAATAGCTACACTTCTTTTCCTACACGGGTGAAGCTGTCACCTACGTGTCTTCCGACCTGCTGTAGAGCTTTAGTTCAACTCTCCACGGTCCTGCTACTTTCAGTGAAGAACTTTGGATGTGAAACTGCTGCTATCTTTAGTATCATTTTCCTAAGAATTATTTACAGGAATGGAATTTCTCAGCAAAAGATGGAAGGTTTTATTTTAATCCTAACTTTATTTGCTGGGGTGTTATAAACAGAATTTTCCCAGTCTTTTTTTAAAAAGTCATTTCATTCTCCATGGTCAAAATTGAAATGGGGATGAGAGAGTGATTAGCTGCAACCACTCACTGCTAATTGACTTTTTTTGCACCTGGGAAAACAAGGCTTAGTGTTCTCACGGGAGCTGTGCGGGAACAGAGATGGGGCAAAGTCTCCAGCACCGGTGTCTGGAAAGATATTTCAAGGACAGCAAAAGCGGTGAATCCTGCGATTGTCAACCACAGTAACCACAAGCTGGCTTTACAGAAGAAGAGTTCCCACACTCTACATGCTGTCTCTTTCGGGGTGACGTTAGCACTCACTCCCTGGTATGCCCAGAGTTATGAGGACCGTGAAACAGGATCGCTCAATACCGCTTTTGTGTAACGGTGGCTTCGAAACATCTTCATGTCATAAGCTGACCGTGAAGAGATCAGCTGAGTTCGCCTACATCAAAGAGACGGCCTTTTTGTTTTGGCTGTAACTTGGTAGACAAAGGCCAAGAAATTTGGCCATATTTGTTTTTGTTTTGTTTTATTTTTTAATTTTGGCCCTGCACAGTACAGTCAAAACAAGAGCTAAGCTGCAGCTGTTCTTTTGAGAGATTTATGTTCATGCTGTCTCCTCTCCTGCGTCCCTCTCACAGGCGAGGCACAGGCCCAAGTATGGACGTCCACCCACCGGGAGGCTGCGGTGGCCTGACCTACAGAACCGGCCACGTGGAGCTTCACCTTCTGCATCTTCCCCAGGTTGTCCAAGGGACCAGGGCCGGGTCAGCGATCTTTACGAGGCTCTGCTTTCCCACCTGTGAAGCGGAAGGGTGATGCTTGCCGTGTGGGTTGGAAGACGGGACTGATGACGCTCATGACGGAACCTCCCAACCCTCTGCAGATCCGAGCTGATGCCTCCCAGGTCCCTGTTTTTAGGACCCCTGCCCAGCAGTCCGCCCTCCACCCCACTCCATCCCACCGGCTCCAAAGCATTTCTGGGAGTTTCAGGTTCGTCTCCTGCCTACATTTTATTTATTTACTCAGCAAATATTTATTAAGATTTTAACATTTATCAGGCACAAGGGATCAATGAGTGAGACAAATAAGGTCCCTGCTTTTCTGGAGCCAGTATTCTTAGTGAAAGCCAAGGAGAGAAAGCAAGATGAGTAGATCGATATCCAGCAGTAATGAGCACGGTGGAGAAGTGCATGGCGGGACGGGGTAGGGGATGGCGCACGGGGCCGTGGTGTCTGAGGCCACCGGGGAGAGGGCAGTTCAGGACATCTCCAAGTCACTTGAACAATTTGTGCTGTCTCCACTTCCGCTGATGCTTTCTTGGGGGGGTAGCCTATGGCCATGGGGGTGTCTACCCTGCAGTGAGATTATCCTGACTCTGCCCTGCCCCCACTCAGTTTGACTCTATCACCTGGTTCCCAAAGCACAGTCTTCCAGCCTCCGTGAACCCCTACCACTGCAAGACGTCCCAAACTCTCATTTGGACCAACCCCCTCTTCTAGCCATACCCCCCAGATCGGTGCTTCTCTTTGTCTTCAAAAGCGATAGGGAAAGGAATAGGGGTTGAAGGAGCGGATTGGAAAAAAAAGAGGAATTAAAATACATTATTTACAGGTACAAATTCCCTATGATAAGTATGATCATTATGTATATCTAGATTGAACCAATCAATTTAATTAAAAAAAAATAAAAGCAACTCCTTGCCTCTTGGGTCTGAGCAAAAGCTCTCAGAGTTGTTAGCTCCCGCAGATGGAGGTTTTAGTACAGGAGCGTCATCTCGTCCACCACTCGGGACTGGGATCGCGCCAGAAGAGACTGCTCCTGGGCAGGCCTGCGGTGACAGCATGAGCTCCTGCCCGCCCATTTCCAGGGCGGTGGGGCTCTGGGCAGCGTCCCCAGCTTGGCCCTGGGGCCTTCCTCTGTGAAGGGACAGGAGGACCTGACTGACCGGTGACCTCTGCGAGGTGGGAGGTCCCAAGAAGCCAATTGCCATGGTGACCATCCTCAAGTCTATTACTGGACTCCAGGATTCTTAACAACCCCTAAAGGCAAGGAAAACAGTCCATTAAAATCTGGCTGAAAGTAAGAAGGCCTGCCTCAGGGAAATTTGCAGAAACAGGTTTGGGTGGGGGGATGGAATGCTATGTGATTTATCAGGTGAGAAAAGGGGGGAAAGGCCCAGGGACCTTTAGGGATGGTCAGTTCTGGTTTAATAAGTCAGTGACTAAATCCTGGTTTTAATGACGCTCGTTTGCTCCCGTCCGAGGTAAGCAAGCAGCCCTCTGCTTCCTAATTTAATTGCTTTTTTCTTCACTCAGTAGAGCTGGCTTGGCCTGTGTAGACGTGGGACCTAAGAGATATCCCAGGGCCAGGGGACCTCACCCAACTGGAGCAGGCACAGAGGGGCAGGGACAGAGACCCAGCCTCCCTGGGGACAAAGCGGCCCTGAGAGTCTGCCCCCGCCTGGGCCTCAGTCCCCAGACTGCCTGGAGCTGTTTTCAAACTGTAAATGCTGTAAAGTGGAATTTACTGTGCTTTGCGGTATTTTACTAGTGTTAGAGGTCCGGATGAACTTTACTGGGTAGAGGGAAAGCTCCGCGGATAGGAAAATGAGCTGTTTTCACAGTGCTCTGTTAGGCTTTTGCTCATTGTCCTGAATCCAGACCTGGTTAGCAGGTTTCCTGCTTCAGCCTAAGGCAGGCTGGTGAGCAGAACAACTTGGTACCAAAGAGAGCTGGCACCCAAGGGTGAAGGGCAGGAGCTTGGGTGGGCGCCGGACAGGGGCCCAGGGCACCTGCAGCTGTGCAGACTCTGATTCTGACAAGACGCTGCCCTCTCGAGAGGAAAACACTGCGAATCAGCAGAGAGAGCCTCTCCCCAAGATCCCGCCCTCTCCTGCCCTCTTCAGAATCCAACAGAAAGAGGGAGAGATGGAGAAAGAGCGAGCGAGTGAGGGAGACAGGGAAAGAGGGAGAGAGGGAAGGAGCGAGGGAGAGAGGGAAAAGGAGAGAGGGAGCGAGGGAAGGAGGGGAGACAGAGAAAGGGAGAGAACAAAGAACGGGGAGGGAGAGAAGGAAGGGAGGAAGGGAAGGAGGGAGGGAGGAGGGAAGGAGGAGAGCTTTAGAGCCGCCGGGCTGGGTTTTGTGTTCCGGGTTTCCGGCACGCACGTGGTGAACAGTTCACGCTCCTCATGGGCCCGGGCGTGGGTCTGCTCTGTCTAACTCAGTGCGGCTGTGTTTCCCGAAGTGTGGAAAGCCCACTGGTGCTGTGCAAAATGTCTTAGGTGAGACATAGATGTATTTATTTTATTACTCATAATTTATTTTAATATAAATCTGAGAAATGCCAATTTTCCACTCATACAGTGGCCAAAAACCATCCATTTAAAAAAAATAAACATTTAGGATAAAAAATCAGTTCAAAGAAAGAGAAACAATGACACATTATCATCATAGCAAAACGTACTAGATGGTGCTAGGCTGGCTGAACTTTGGAAAATGCTACACTGAAGAACCAGAGACATCTGGGAGAAATGAAATCGTATTACCTTTGTTTTGTCTTTCTTTTCTGTACCCTTCTTCCCATCACCATGCATTGTAGGCAGAGATAATGGAATGAATTCTCTACATTGGTTCGTTTTTCTCCAGAGCAGAGGATGATGACAAGATCCTGCTCTTTGCCCACGATTAACCCTGGTCCCCGAGATGCAGACAGAGAAGATTACCATCTTCATGCCCTGCCCCAGACATGCCCCCCGCATGCTCCCCCCTGTCTGCTGCTGACTGCAGAGGGCCCAGCCCTAGCTTTTGGTTTCACAGGAGCTCACAGTTTGCTGGTCAGACGCACCTGAGGACACCCCAAGGCCAGCGAGGGACATGTTGAAAGGAGGTAAGGCAGGGGTGTTTGGGCATTGCGGAGGAAAGGGAAAATGTAATAAAAGCCGAGACTAAAACCTAAGAGGTGGGGTGCCTTGCCTGGGGTCCCTTAGCTCTGGTCAAGACCAGAATTTAAATACAAGACATTTAGAATGGAGATCAACTCCACTAGCATATGGAGTCTGACGCCATTCAGAGACGAGAACAAATGGGTTAGGTAAAGAGAAAAGACGAAGGTAGCACCAGTTCTAACCAAGAGGGGAGAAAAAGAACATTAACTGTAATAAATAACACCTTCCTTCTTGTTTGAAAAGCATATTTCCATTTATCATGTGTGGAGTTTAGGGTTCTGATAAGTCTCTGGTTGAAAATTCAGTCTCAGAAGAGAGGTCAAACCCTCCAAATACAGTTCTCAGAGTCTTTGGCACTCCGGAGAGAAGTGTGATCAGAAAACAGGTCACTCAGGGGGAGAGTGCAGCATGAACTGGGGGTGCACTGCCTTCCATGGTGGGGACAGCCTGTGTTTAAAGAGCATCAGAGGAAAGAGAAGCTGGTGACAGAGACATGACGACACTGGGAAAGATGGACCAGGGCTCCTAGTTAGACCCGGGGCTGCTCAACTCAACAGCAGCCCTTTTACCACCGTTAAGTCTGTGTCGCTGTGCTAGGTTCAGTGGATGTTTCTGTGTGTGAGACTCCTAAACCCTCTTCCTGTGCCCAGGAAAAGCATCTTTTCCTCCTGTATGTACGAGCATCAGAGACCAAAAGGGAAAAAACTAGGCGAGTCATTGCCAAAGATGATTCTACCTCCATTGCCCTTGGAGACTGGATATACACAGGAGACCACTTTGATCAAATGGATTAAATGAGTCTAAGGAAGCAACTAGGCAAATCGGGAAAAGACTTTTTCCACTGAATTACTCCAGTTCGTTTTTTTCCCCCTCCTTATCCTTCCTGAATTGACTGCATCAACAGTTCCAGCAGAAATGTCTTCCATCTTTATCATTTTATGGTTGCCATCCCTAAGTTAGACTTGCTTTATCACAGGAAACTAAAAAGGGTAGCAATTGTTTTTGTGGATCTGAGGAGTCAGAAGGGACCTTACGTAATATTATGCCCCAAACTGCTCATTTTTAAAGATGAGGAAAAAGAATCCAAGGAAAGCTGATGTGACTGCCTTATGCCGATGGTTGGTAGCTGGCCCAGACCAGGAATATAAGGCTCTCCTTTCAAACTCAACAACTTCGCCTTATCGTGTGTCTCTTCCTACAACCCGCTCACAGCTGCATGCACAGCTGGTTTCCAAGTCTCTTGCAAGTGATATGTCTAAGCACTTTCCTTCTTCACATTCTGGCTGTCAGAATGCAATGCAATTGGACACAGCCCTCTCCCACCCTGGAAAAGCCAGGATCTCAGATACGACATCGTTTTCCTTTAACATCAGAAAATCCTTCAAATTCAGGTTGGAGATTTGGGAATAGAGAGATGGCTAGAAGAAAGAACATCAGAGACAATGAATAGTATTTCCCTTTTATAATCCCTGAAAGAGTGAACAGTTGTGTCTTTTTTTCGTATTTACCTTCAACAATTGCTTTAACTATGGGCATGATTTGTGTTGAGGCAGTGATAACTCACGAGCATATATATTGTTAGAGGATGAAAGCTACATTGAATTAAGTAGTGTTGAATTGAACAGAAAATGGTTAAAGAAATTCATTCCTGGGCTGAGAGATTATATGTCAAGCTGTAGCCTAAAGTGAATTTTTATAGCTAAGTTATAAACCTTTGGAAATACTGGGACACTTAACTGCAATTGGCATCTTTACGATTAGCTCAAGGGAAGCACCACCTTCAGAAATGTCCAGATTCACTCTTGCTCAGCTGGGGTTGGGGTGAATCCCAGGAAATGAGGAGAGAAAGCTGAAAGCTATGCTGAATCAGAGAAAAATCCATGCACTTTGGATGATTCCAATCCACCAGGAGAAGTGAGGATTCAGATCAAAGAAAGGAAGGGGATGGGAGACCAAGGGGAGGCCTGGGAAGGAGAGGCGTGGAGGAGGAACGGTGGAAAGGGAGTGGAGATGAGGCCATCAGAATAATCATCACGGATTTGGACCCATGGAATAATATTGAATAAAATAACAACCCACAATCGATACTGACATAAATTAATTAATACATAAAGAGAGAGAAGGAAATGTTCCTCTTTATGATAAGATGCCAACTGATCAATTTAGAATGAATGATGGAACTGGAAAATCACCACTTGGCAATCACTGTAGTAATGACTGGTTCAGGTGAGAGTCAATGTACAGCACTGGCTAAAAATAGTGAGTAAAAGTTTGATGAGAACCAGGTATTTGAATATTCTCAAAGTAGCTTCACATCAGACACTTGTAAATTACCCAGGGACATGGGCATGTGACAGTGGGGAACCTGCAGACAGGACCCGGGGGCGTGGATCAAGAGGACTTCTCAGTAATAAGACAAACAGATACCATGTGGCCTCTGAGAAAACGCCCCGAAAACACAGGTCCCTTCGGAGTCATTGCTGCCTTAAATTACTACCTCTGTCTGATGCAGAGCAAACATCAGAGAAACTCAGAGGGAGGGCTATTTTACAATGCACTTGGAAGGCACTCTTCAAAAATGGCAAGGTTATTAAAGAAAGGAAAAATGAAGAAAATATTAGTCTCCAGATTAAAGGAGGCTAAAATGATAGGACAACTAAATGTGATGTGTCACTATGGGTAGGACCCTGAATGAGAAAAAATGAAATTTGGTAAATATTGGTAAAACTTGGAAAAATTTGAATAAGGTCTCTAGCCTATAGTATTGAATCAATGCTAATTTTTCAATTGTGAGAATCTTATCATGTTTATAAAAACATACTTGATGTTACAAAGAACTATTAAGAAATTAAACACTGTTGTGTGTACAACTTATTTTCCAATAGTCCAGAAAAGGGAGAAAGGGAGGAAGGGAGGGAAGGAAGAAGGGAAGGAGGGAGGGAGACAGAAAGAGAGAGAGAGACCAAAAAAATCAAATGTGGTAAAATGTTAGACAATAAACATACCATGGAAAGATATACAGACATTATTTATACTATCCTTTCAGTTCTTACATGAATTTGAAATTATTTCAAAACAAAAAAGTTCCAAAGAAGAGAAAGCAATAAATGATGATTGCAGAGAGAAGTGAAGAGGTGACAAATATTAAATATAAATAAATAGAAAGAAGAAAAGGATTTGCAGACGGGATAGAGAGAACAAGGCCACACCAGCAAGCAAGCCCAGACTGGGAACCAGCACCATGCATGGCCTGCCCCCAGACTGGAACAGACAGACCCCAGCCCCTTCCAGTGTGTGGGTTGACAAATAAGAAATACCAATCCCCCCCCTTCCCGCCTCCTGTAAGTGACCGGCTTATCCGGAGAAACACAGGCTGTGATGATAGCTATGGAGGTGAAATGCAATTGGATGCCTGTGGTGCTTTGGTGTTTCACTGACATTGCAAGTCTAGGGCCAGTGTTCTGATCATAGGTTCAGAGGATAATGGTACACAGTGTGGCATCTAGGGGACATCTCCTTCTGAGGGTTGCAGTCATTGTTGATTCCCTATGGTCTGTTTTGGAAGTCCTGTATCATTTCCATTGTTTTGTTGGGTTGGGTTTTATTCTCTTGTTTTGTTTGATTATATTAAACCCGATGGCAGGAGTGGCTATTTCAAAGATAGCAAGATATGTTATGGTAGCAATTTTGGATTTGCTACTGACTTGTTTTGGGGTCCTTTATTGCACTCATTGTTTCGATGTTGTTGTTTCTATTCTTTTTTGTTCTGTTTGATTTTTACTATGTCCAAAGTTATCTGCAGCTATTTTGAAGACATCAGCAGGTATTATGGTAACTATCATTGATTTCATAATGTTTTGAAGTCCTGTATCTCTTACACTGGTTTGTTTTGGTTTTATTCTGTTTTATCATCTTTAAAATAAAAAGAAAATTAAAAAACAGAAAGGAGAACAGAAAATATAACAAAAGGAAGCAAATAGGGAAAAAATATATCAAACTCCAAAGAAATGTGGAACTCATGGATGTTTCTGGACTCATAGAGCTTTCTGAGCTGACCTGCAAAATGCAACAGACAGGCATGTGAATATTTTCTTAGTAGAGATTCCTGACTTTCTTCAGATCTGAAAAGGTGGCCAGCCTGCCCTCCCACCTACTGTCCCTGCCCGGGTGTCTACTTAGGTGATGCTGTCTTGATTTGTTGCTGTACCAGACTCACACTCAGAAGTCCTCAGGAGCTCCTTGTGTTGTTCAAACTTTCCTAGGTGAGGAGAAAGGCTCTGCCCTGTCAGTGAGAGGACGGGGCGGTTGGAACCTGTGTCAGCCTCTGTGAGTCATCGTGTCTGTCCCCTTAGAATCTGCTAGTCTAGTTAGTCTAGTCCACGTCACACCAGGAGCATTCTAACGTCATCATGCTTGGGTTCGTCTCCTTCTGTCAGGATCCCTAAGTATCTGAGCTAACTGACAAGAGCAAAGGTCCATTTTAGCTCACGGTTTGAGGGGTTTTAGTCCACAGCCCACTGCTGGCTTTGAGTCTGTGATGAGGCTCATGGTGGAGCACAGCTGTTCACCACATTGCCAGGAAAGGAGAAAAGAAACGAAGAGATGGGGGGTCCCACAATCCTTTCCAAGGATCCCACAATTTATGAACTGAAACCTCCCACTAGTGCCATCTCCTCATCTCCCACTGGGACCACTGTAGGAACCAGATGCTTAACAAGAGTTTCAGGGGACACTCAGGATTCACACTTCAGCTGTGCTCAAGAGTGGGTGCAGCTCAGCAGGGGCCAGGGGCAGCTTCAGATGGCAGAACCTTGCCCTTTGGGGGACCAGACTCGTGGAGGCTTTGTGGAAGGTGAGTGATGAGGGAGCGTGGGATTCTCCATCTGTCTGCAGTCTCTGCGGCCTCCCAGAGACCCTCGCACTACAGAAGCTAGTGGGGGATGGGAAAATAATCTTCATTGGAAGACCTCTGGCTCCTGGATGCCTCTCAACCCAAATGGAGATCAGGGCAGCAAATGTGTTTGAAACCTCAGTTGGGAGAGAGCAGAGAGCATGAATCTTCATTCTGGCGTCTCATTCCCCCTGCTCTTCACTTCCTGCATGGCTTAGACTGGGGTGTTCCCCCAGAGTCTCATGTGTTTGGAAGGTGATCACGGTGACTGGAACATTCTGCTATCATCGAATGTGTTATTAGGTGATGGGGCCTCATTGGAAGAGCTGGGCCACAGGGGGCATTGCCTGGAAGGGTTTACCTCCTTCCTGCTCCTCTCTCCCTCTTTCTCTCTCCCTTCTCCCTTTCCTGTGCCAGGCCCTTCCACCGTCTTTTGCCTGCCCCAGAGCCAGCCAGCCAGGGACTAAAACTCCTGAAGCTGTGAGCCAAGAATAAACCTCTCCTTCTCTAATGTGCGGGTGTGGGGGATCGTGTCCCAGCCACGGGTCAGTGACAAAGACAGCTTTATAAGTCAATGTGGTGGAAATTCCAGAAGGCAGCATACATCAGGCTTGGTGAGGCAGATTCCGCAAGCAAGTCATCAGCGGCAGGTCTTCTCCAGCTTTCTTCCGCTGCTTTCCTTCCTGCCGCTGTCATTTCCAGGCGTGCACTTTCCACCTGGTGGCTCTGAACAGCTCTGGGTTTACATGGTCCTTGGTTAAGGTGGCCGTGTATCATGGTTCACCTAGGACAGGTCCAGTGTGAAGTGCTGTGCTAGTCTGTGTATGAATAACTTCTCCTTTCACCTTCAGACATGTCTTCCTTTGTATGACAAATCATTCGCTCACTCCATTCTTGCAAATTCTTATAATCTGAGGAGGAGGGATTGCAGTGAACTCCATCTCAGTGCCACAAAATGTCTCTACTCCCGCTGCTGTCACATGATCACCTCTGAACCAACTACTGTCTCTCAGGCAAATGAGGTGCTGTGACTGGTCATCTGGGGTCAGGTGTTCATCTTTGATGCTGACAGGCAGATCTGAGTGATTGACAACCCAGTTAGAATGGAGAAGACTTGTTCTGGAGAAGTAGAGAGGCTGAGCAAAACAGTAGCAAGAAATTAACATGCGATCATCATCAAACACGTGCCTGAGGCCTTGCTCAAGTTTGTATAACTAGTCAGCTGACTGTTCTTGCTTTCAATGATTATTGTTCATCACAATTGAGCCGATAGCTCTCAGAAATCAAAGGCTTAGGGAGAGATGAGATTGAGACAGTATTGAGATGGATGTAGGTATAGATATGGATGCAAGGAGATACAGATCACTGTCCCCGTCGAAGGGATTCAGACCTTAAATGAGTTAAACTTTATAAATAAAAACCTAACCATCAGGCTGCAACATTACCCCATATGGTGATGGTTAGGGTGGAGTGTCAGCCCGATTGGCTTTGGGCTCCAACAAGGGACTGGCGGGAGCCCGCTCCTGGGTGTTCCTGAGGGGTGACGGAGGTGCGGCCTTGAGGTCTGTGTGGAGCCCCTGTGCCCTCCTGTCTCCTCTGCTTCCCGGCCACCATGAGCTCAGCAGGTTTCTCTACCACGTTTCTCCTGGGAGCCGGTCCACGATGGACTGACACTGTGAGCACACGAAACTTCTCTCCCTGTAGGTTGTGGTGTTGGATATCGTGCGTCCGCGGTGAGAGAGCTGGGGGATACACACACGCATAGTCTGCTTTAGTTCTCCGTGCTTTCAGGAGATGAATACTTTGTTTTCACTCATGGTTGCACTTGTGGAAACTGAAGCATTGGACCACATTCCTTTTTGACCAAACTGATGAAACTCGATTCCTATTTTGACTTTTGAACTCCTTGATTTCTCTCCCATGCCTGTGAATCTGAGTACTGTTTTATTTTTCCCATTTATTCACTTTTTCCTGCCATGCTGTAATGCATGATACTGTAAATAAATAATAATAATAATGAGGAGAAAGTAGAGAGAAGAGTCGTAGGAAAACATAAAGAAAAATGACCAATATTCCTCTTACTTGCTCATAGACAGCCAGTATCAGACTATTGCATATGGTTCCAGCTTCTTTTGTAATGGGATGCCACATTTCAATGTCGCTTCTCTAACTTGTACGTTGGATATTTAATCCATGGTAGAACAGTGTGGGCACTGGTTAAAACGTGAGGCCTGTACCCTGATAAGCAGGTAAAGCCACAACAAAGGGCAGCGGGAGTGGACAGCCCCGGTCCTCTCCTCTGTCCTGTGGAGGAAGCACGCCTGCTCTCTGAAGAACAAGATGTCCAGGGCACAACCTTCGAAGCAGAAGGGAGTGCTTACCACGTATCAAAACTGCCAATGCCTTGATTTTGCATTGTTCGACCTTCAGAACTTTGAGATATAAACTTACGATCTTTATGAATTACCCACGTCCTGGTATTTTGCTTTAGCAGCATAAACAAGTTAAGATAAGGTATGAAATATGCTGTGGGCTGATGGGTGTCCTCACCAGGATTCACATGCTGCGGCCTCAACCCCAAAGCCACTGTGTGTGGAGACAGAGCCTGGAAGGAGGGAGAGAAGACCAGGTCGGGGCCTTACCCCGGGGGGGCTGCTGTCCTTAGCGAGCAGAGCGCAAGTGTGGCCTGCGAGGGCGCAGGGAGAGCAGCTGCCCCCAAGCCGGGAAGGGAAGCGTTGATCCTGGACTTCCAACCTCCAGAGCTACCAGAAGGTAAATTTCTATTACCGAAGCCACCACTCTCTGGTATGTCACTTTGGTAGCTCAAGTAGGTTAATACAGGATATATATCTTCAGGAAAACATGCATCCATGTGATATATATATATATATATATATATATATATATATATATTCTTTTCTTTTATCACTCACTGAAATTATTTTTTTGAAAACTTTAATTTGCATTGAAATTTGATTTTTCTTTTTAAATAGGAGAATACTAGTTCATCACGTATCTTTGTGAAAATTTAAAATACATATTTGGTCGTCATTTCCCACCGTGCAGCCCCTAGCATTCTTGGGGTCTCCTGAGTGAGGAGTGTCATCTGTATGCTAATGAGAAGACTGCTGGCTGGGGACCTTCCTGGCTCCAGGGCCAGGACTGGTGACTGGAAAGACCCAGGCATGATTAGATGATTGGAGCTGTTGGCCCCACCCCCAGCACCCGGGGAGGAGAGAGGCCTGAAGGGTCACGTGTCAACACCGGCCAATGATGAAATCCATCGTGCATGTGTAATGACGTCTTCGTAAATGCCCAAAGGACAGTCAGTGTTCAGGTGACCTCTGGGACAGGTGAGCCCGTGGGGGGCCCTGCAGGGAGGCCACCTGCAGAGGGCGTGGAAGATCTCCACCTTCCCACCTGCCTTCCCTAAGCAACGTCGCACCTGGCCTTTGCAGTCTTCCTAAGAAACGGGTGCACCTGAGTAAAGCGTGTCCCTGAGCTCGGTGCACCATCCACCCAGCAAGTGACCCCACACAGCGCCCCGGTGGTGGCCGCCTTCTGCCTATAAAAGGCACCTATCTGAGCTCTGATGCTGACTCGAGACTGACAAAAACCATTTATTTGCAACTGAACCAGAGGACAGCCAGAGGGCGTGTGTTGGAGGATGGGGTGGCGAGCAGGGAAATTTCCACATGCACGTACTTAACTGATGTCAGAATTACTCACCTGGTGTAGCAGCAAGAAAAAAATGTGGATTCTCTTCTTTCTCCAAATAGCCCTGACTTACTCAACCCATCCTCTAGTGGGTGGGTTCTCACATGAAGAACAGCCAGTTTTCTATCGCAGGAATTATGATGAATTCATAGTAAATAAACACTATTGTAAATAAAAATCGGCTTGTGCTCCTAATGCTTGATTTACAATGCATTCTCATAGGTAGGGAAAGTTTTAAAATTTTGACATACATGCCAAGTCGTTCCCAAAGTTATTGTGCCAAATTTTACTTCCACACATCTTGTTTCAGAAACCTTGTTTTGCTGCAGCTTCTAGCCTTAATTTTTAAAGTTGCCGATTTGGTAGGTGAAGCTTTTTGTCTTATTTGTATTTTAATGTGCATTTGTTTTGTCGCTAGTAAAATCAAGAATTTTTTTGTTGATTGCTTTAGTTCTTTAGTAAGCTGTCAGTATAGTTGTACTGTGTTTGTAGGTTTTAGAATTTTAGTGATTGCTAAACTCTCTTTACATATCACAGTATGCCAGTTAATCTTAATTGCCAGCGACACCAGATTGAGAGACCCTGGAGGGCTGGTTAGACTACTGGGGTGCTGTACTCATCAGTTGATTAATCTATTGATGTTCATAGCTGAACGTGCTGTTAGCAGCTGGACCCAGTCACCAGAGGTGGGCCACGGGACTGCTTCCTCTAACCAGTACTCTTTTCCTGTGCTCTGCTCCCCTGTCTCCATGAGCCTTGCTCCGCCAAGCCCTTCCCCTATGGTGTTCCTAACCATGGACTGAAACTTCTGAAACCGTGAGCCAATTAAACCATTTTATCCTTATGTTGTGTGGCAGGCATTTTGTCCCAATAATGAGAAAGCTAGCCCATGAAGATCGTGGTTTAGTTTCCACCTCAGTTATTATGAAACTGTCCTTGTTTTAAATGTTATTTTAATGTCCTTTTTGTATACATTTAATCTTCCTTTATCCAAGTAAACCAAGTATTCTGTAGATAACCAGAACTATACTCCATTCTACTCCTATGATGAGTTTTAGTATCTACAAAAGTATCTTCCATATACTACAAAACTTTGTTACAATTTGGTTGGTTATCACAAAGGTTTTAATTTAAGATGCAGAAAACAGATTCCTCGAATGACACTTTGTTCACTGACAGACTGATGTTTTATGGCTAATCTCTAATGGAGCCCCATTTCTGTTCTCTGTCCGTGGTTTTGTGCAGGGAGGGTACAAGGGTTTGAACTGTCTGAGTCAGACAGGTCCAGGATTTCCAATCACAGAGAGGGGAACCAGCCCAGCCCTTTGGAGGCTTGCCGTAGTAGCCATCTTATTTGAAAAGTGCGGTTTTAATCTGTGTCGTCATGACAGTCAGAGTCTTTGGCCAAGATCAATAATTAGCTTTCTAACTGTTGCAGGGTCTTTATATTTTGTGCTGTTACTTTTTTTCTTTTGTGTTATTAAGGAACTATGAATCTGTGCCAGATATATTTCGTGTTTCTAAATCATCTAACTGCGAAATGAAAATAATGTATCCTAAATTTATTGAATAAATGAAAAAGACTACACAAGCTGGGTCAGCCTCGAAGAAGCTTGGCTTCCCTTACCTGATAAGGAGCCAAGATTTGTTTCAGGCTCTGAAATTCTAAAGATTCTGCTTGGCCTGGATGTTTCACACGTGCTTAAGAAATTACAGGCAGGCTTTTTCTCCTGCCCTGTGTGTGACAGAACAGACATAATCCCATGTTGAAGGAATGCTGTTTATGCAGAAAACACCACAGAGAGGGGTACAGACAACCACGAGGGGCACTATGCTTTAAAGTACCTCTCCCAACAGCTTACAAGACCTGTGTTCAAATTCAGTGCTGCGGTGAATCCTTGGGGGAGCTGCTCTTAATCTCCCACTTTAAATCATATTCATGGAAGAGCAGTAAAATCACAGAAGTCCACTGAGTTATGCGAAAGCACTAATTGCACCCACAACCCATAGAGTCAGTGTTTGTCTTGCAAATGGGTTTGTTCAGCCCTGAGGGTGCTCCACGCCTGCAGACTGAGGCTGATTCCCTTTGCCCAGGTGTGCAGTTCCCGGCCTGCCAACTCCGCTCTTCTCACTGCTGTGCGCCCTTCCTGTTCTTCTTGCCCGATTTCCTAGCTTCTGCAAACCTTGCTGAGTGCACCCCGCTGCTGCATAAAGTACCGGGGTGCAGGACAACTCTAAATCTTTGGTCTGAAATGCGCCTACCCGGGCCTCAGCCCAGGCCTTGGAGTCAGAGTCTCCAGAGAGCGAGGCCTGGGAATTGGTGCTTTTTAATAACAACCACCAGACAAATGCAAGATGCTGTTATTTTTCATCTTTAAAAGAGCAGGCGTGACGCATGAGTGGAGTCTTCGGGGAAATTAAAACCCTGCCTCCCAGCCACGGGCAGAGTGGTCTAGAAGGGTGTCGCTTGGATGCTTGTCTAATTGTGTGTTTTTCATGAATAACATTAAACATGACTAGAAATAGGCTTGGGAAGTTATTCAGTCTTCCTCGGTCCCCCCCCCCCCATAACACAGAGGGTTCTGTCTTAGGATCTTCCTGCCCTGGTACCTATGGCCCATGAGTGTTCTCCCCTCGGGATAGAGAGTGTGTCCTCCTGCCCCACGATCGGGTCCATGTGTGATGAACTCTGTTTTTAGTTGCAGCGTTTAAAAGTAGAGTGAATACGCCTTCTGTGGTGGGTGTCCTTCTTAGCGTCTGTTCTCCCTTACATGATGTTGGGATACCAGTTGGGTTTGGGGGAGCTCTCTGTCGAAGCAGGGCTGTTCCTTGAGGTCCTGCAACTCTGCCTGGCCCCCAACAATGGACAGACTGAGGGCAGGAGCCAGGTTGAGCTCAGTACCTCAGCTTCAGGTGCAAAATCCGGCAGGGTCTTCCTTTCTCCCAAGAGCCCTTATTCACTCTCCCCTTCTATGTTATGGGCCACCATACACATTTTCTGCAAAAGCTGTTTTTTTCCCACCCGAGTTAGCCCGTAACAACCTCTGCTACTTGCAACCAAGAAAATTTAATTCCTCTTTCCAGAAAAATCTTCGCTTCTTCTCTCCCAGCACTTACACCTCAGCCTGGTTGAAGGCTCCACTCAGGAAGAAGCTGCGGTAGAAAGATCACCTGCAGGAGAATTTTACCCTTCCAGCTGAGGCCTGGATTTAGCCTGGCTTTATAATTCTTGTCCAACTCCCCTGATGCGGTCTGACAGTTTGAGGAGTACTGTTTCTCCATGATAAGAAAGCGTTTGCCTTAGGGAGGAGGGAGCAGATTGAATGGGAGTGTTTTATATTCACTTGAACCACAATTATTTTGCTGACACAGGGCAAGGTATTAACAGGGTTTTGCTGTTGGGGAATTAAAAGCCATTTGGCCTATTCCTTGTTCAGACGTTTCCCATTTTTAATATTGTGGCTTAAATGCAGTAACATGTGGTTAAGAAAAAAAAATGAAAATGTGCGCCCTGACTTGCAGGAATATTCAAGTTCCCCTGCGATGGTGGCGTTCGGGGAGCAGCTGATTTGCCAGGCTTCCACGTCAGCTCCCGTCTCGCTCCCTCCTTAATCTCCCTCCTTCCTCTCGACCCCTTTTTCTTAGCCATCTGTTTTATCCTATAGTGTCTGGTCCCTTCCCTAGCTGTGCAATCCAATCACTTGAGAAGATTTTAAAAATATCGATCCTTCCCCCCATGCCTTCCCCCCAAAATATTGATCCATCCCTGAGATGAGTTGCTTCTTCATCTCTGGGAAGCAATATACGACACTTACAACTTAAAAGAGAGGGCTATTTTGGTTCACTTTTCAGAAGATTCCATCTTTCCTTGGTTGGCAACACGGTGGAAGGGCCTGGCGGAAGAGAGCTGCTCGCATCGTGGAGAACAGGAAGCAGCAGGAGAAGGGAGGAGCCACAGAGAGACAGGCACCCTTCCGGGCCACACGGCCAGGCCATGACTCTTCTGACCAGACTCTGGATCTCAACAGCAAATCGCCTGTAGCCCCCTCATGATTCAGTCACCTTCTGAAAGCCCTGAGGATAGGAGGCTCTTGGGGGACAGCTAGATATAAGCCAGAACACCCCAACACAGAGGTGATGGCTTAATTTGTGGGGCAGAGTCTGGATGTGAAGCTGTATTTGACTCACTTTATTGAGGTAATCCTAATGTGCAGTCAAGTCAGATAACCCATGTCCCAGCTGAAGAGCTGGCAAACATGATCCCAGGGCCAAATCTGGTCCTCCACTGTTTCATAAATAAGGCTTTGCTGGAGACGACCATGCTCATTGTTTTATGCACTGCCTATTGTACATTCTTGCTACAGTGGCAGAGCTGAATAACTGTGACAGAGACCTTATCGTTGGCAGAGTCTGCTCAATATTTAGCATCTGGCCTGTTTCCACAAAGGCATTTTCCATTTTGCTCTGGAGCAGTGGTCCCCACACTTGCAGAGGCAGTGGCCCTACTTTGTAGGGCTTGCTAGGACACACTGCTAGCCCCATCTTCAGAGACCCTCACCCAGGGTTCGTGGGTAGACCCAAGTGATTCGCATTTCTAGCAGGTTCCCAGTGGTGCCCACAATGCGACCTCCTGGGGGCACTTTGAGAACCTGAGGCAAAATCTGTGCTTCTCAGATGTTACCTGCCTAGGAACCAGACTTCAGCTTGGCCATGGGCCACAAGTAAGGCCCCAAATGCTGTTGGGGCTCTATACGTTCATTCTCTGTTCTGCTTTCTCTGCTTACACTGCCCAGTTTTCACCTGTTCTCAAGCTTTATTGTCCACTCCATGAGTTGATGGCCTGGGTTCTCTTAATTTGACTCGAGCTCTGTCAGTGCCCTGCACCTGCCACTTTTGTGTGTCACCACAATGGCTTGCATCCCTGTCTTTTCCACCAGAGAGGAATCTCCTGGGCAAATGTTTTAACTTTGCAAGAGGAGAGATGAGAAACAGAAAAGTGACAATCAAAAGTAGCTGGACTGGTGGAATTCTCATGTTTTTTCTTCTCTTTATTTGAAGCAGCTGGCACAACTTCAGGATTCTTGACGCGAGGAGAAGTTTGTTACGTGGTGGGCAGCTGAGGCTGCTTAGCTTTGTGAATGTGTCTGTCTCATGTAAAGGACTAGAGTCATTGAAGGTCCCACATTAAATGTCCCAGGGAGAGTGTGAGAGCTGGGAATCACATGACAAGATCAAGATACAGCTTTTCTCTCTCAGCCTGGGAAGGGAGAAGGGGGACCCATGTTGTTCTCTCCTCCGGTGAGATGGTGCTGAAAGCTCAAATAGGAGCAGCTGTGTGGTGTCCAGGAAGATTGGATGCTGGGCCCTGGGGTACCCGGGCCTGGAAGTTGTATTAGTTACTTTCCTGGTTGTTGGGAAAAAAAATACCTGACACACAATTTAAATGAGGAGAGGCCTATTTGGCTCACGGTTCTCATGGGTTCAGTCCATGGTAAATTGGATCCAGAGCAGAAATAGCACAGTAGCAGGGCCTGGAAGACAGCTTCTCCACTCATGACAGCCATAAACCAGAGAAAAGACCGGAGAGCAAGGGATATAAATGCACAGTGACAGATCAGACCTGCAGTGACCCACCTTCAACCAGGCCCTGCCTCTTAACAGCTCATCCAGCTATGAATTCGTCAGTGGATGGATTCACTGATGAGTACAGCGCCCTGCCATTCAGTCACCTTCTGAACACATGAGACTTCAGGGAGACGCATTAGAGCTAAACCTGTCCCGGGGGTGATAGGGAAGCAGTGTATCTGGCTCCCAGGGCAGCAAGGGTTTTGCTACTGCTGTTGTCTATGCTGCTCATGGTGGCTTAGAGTCCTCTACATTCCAGGCACAAGATCAGCTTCTCAGAGTGTTGTGGAACCTAAGAGAAAATCCGATGCAACCCTGGCCAGAGATCCAGAGACTTGGGATCAAATTTGAATTGATCTAAAGAAACCAAACTGATGTGATATATTTTGCCAACCTGAACTTTTTAACTATGATCTACAGTCATGCATACTTCTAGAAATATTATTTAAGAAAATTATATAATCAGAAAGATGGTCTCACTTTATCTATAAATACATTTACTGTGAAGTTAGTTATTTGAAGTATTTTAAAACATCAACACCACTTTAAAATGGACTACTTTTCAAAACTTATGTACAAAAAGTTTCTAATGGCAAGATGTGTTCTTGATATTTTGGGAAATAGGTTTACAAGATGTCATATACAGTCAGATCTCAATTTTGTTTAAATTTAATATGTATATCTGTGGCCAAAAAGTGTTGAAAGGATAAAATAAAATATTTATAGTAGTTATCTCTGGGAGTAAGAGTGATTTTTATTTTCATCTTTGTAGCTTTCTGAAGTTGTCAAAGTTTTGACAGTGAAATATATATACATATTGATATCAGGAAACAAATTAGAGTAATTTTATAAAATAGGTTTGAGTCTTAAAAAAGAAAATCTCATTTGGAAGCTACAAGTACTCAAATCTTCACAGCAGAGTTAAGACTAGATCTCAACTTGTCTGACAATCTGGCTTTTCTGTTCCAAGGCCTTAGCTAACCAGCTATTAAGGCAACACCTAGGTGACTTGCTGTGAGCGTTTTTGACAAGGAAGGATGGTCTTTTCTCGCTAACATTAGCAAGCCCAATTTCTAGATTACCATCCACATGGCTATTCTTCTCAGTTTCTTAGAGGATAAGGGACTCGGTATCAAGGAGAAGTTTGGGTCTGGTTCAAATCTCTGCTCGCTACTGAGAGGGTGTATGTTTCCACTAACCCTCACTCCCCATCTGTAAAATGGGGCGATGGTAATGCCCGTCTCATGGTTGTTACAAAGATTTCCACTCTGGGTCACCTGGCACAGGCGTGTCCTTCCACGACTGTGGCTTTTCAATGACTCTTTCAGGTCTGTGTTTTCTTATGTAGAAAATGCTGCTTAGTCTCCAAGCAGGGAAGTGCAAATTGAAACCAGGATAAGATATCATCGCATGGCCTTCAGATCAGAGACAGACATGAGCAGTGGGAACGTTCAGACACTGGTAGCAAACACTGAGAGACCCCTGAGTGTGGCAAATTGTACAGCTCACTGGAGACAGCACAGCGTTATCTACCAAAGTCAGGGGTGGGCAGCCTTATGAACGCTGGCATAATTCTACCCCGATCTTGTGTTCTAGGAAACGAGTGTGCCCATGAGTCAGAGCATGCCTTGAGGATGCTGAGAGGAGTGACATTTGAAATCACGCAAGTCTAGAAACACCCTGAATGTCCAGTGATGAGAGAACGGATGGAATAATCTGGAGCGAGTGGAAAGGAATGAGCCACAGACACATCAGGAAGTGGTAGAAGCCAGTGCGGAGCTGTAGATAGAAGGAGACAGATAAACACATACAGGGCGAATTCCTTTGTGTAAAATTCCCAATAAGCAACACTAGCTCACATAGTTTTGGGGGTATAGACCAAGCCCATGGCTGTGTTTTTCAAAGATGGGAAAACTAATTCCTATAACAGGCAGGATGGTGGCTCCCCTGCGGAGGGGCAGAGAAGGAATCATAAGGAAGGGAGACCCATGAGGCTTCAGGGTGGCTGCAAATATTCTGTCTTGATTTCAGTAGCAGTTACCCCAGGGTTCACTTGACAGGCATGATTCTGGCATGTACAATTAGTGCCCTGTGCATCACATTGCACGTTTAAAAGCATTTGAAGTGTATTTAGAGAACGGTCAGAGTGCGGCACCCTGGACATGTCCCTGCTGTTCCGCAGTCTCAGTTCTGATCCAACAGCAGTCTTTCTCCCCCAAGTCTGTATGACAGGCTTGCAGGTCTGCAGGGGAAAAGCAAGTCTCTGGGCTCTGGCGGCCCAGGCAGAAATCTGGGGCCAGACTTTTTCTTCTGGCAGTGGGGACAGGCTGTAATTGTGTAGAATTTTGGAGAAAAAAAATGGTGCACTACGCTTGTGAGCCAAGCACAGATGTTGGAAGAGGAAGAGTGGTGCTGACTCTTCTGTAGGGAGCTGACCTCCCTCTCTCCTTCCCTTGAAAGCATCTGCCCAGCACTGACGACTCCCCAGCTGCTGCAGGACCAGCCGCTCAGGGAGAGATGCTGCCATGTCTCCTCACCCAGGAGTACCCGGTGAGGTCAACCTGAGCATTAGAGGGCAGAAAGGAAACTGCAGTTCACATGAGGAGTCATAGCAGGGAAAGAAAGGAAGAAGCCAGGCTGTGGTTGATACGCTGTGTCAACTTGAGCAATTTAGAAGTTTAACTGAGAGACTCAGCAGTGAGCTGGGGCTTTTACTTTGTAAACATCCTCATCCTGTGCAAAAGGAAGGCAAGGAGGTTTTGTGAGTGCTACGCCTGCCGTGGAAATGGGGTGGGGGTGGCCTGCTTACAATTTAAGGGAGGAGAAGAGGCTTGTTCTTGCCCTCTTTTGTTCTGGCTGCTGCCTTGAAGTGTTGCCCCTGTGTCATGCCACCCTGCCTTGGAGCCAGCCGAGTATGGACTGAAACCTCCACAAACAGTGAGCTAAATAAATCTTCCCTTCTTTCATTTGGGTGTCGGGTATTTTGTCCCAGCAATGAGAAAAAGGTAACCCAGACAAGACAGAACACTGATAAATGGTTGACAAGATGCCAGGCAGTTGCAGTTAGGAAGATGATACCATTCGCATCAGCATCATGAAAGTTAAGTATTTAGGAATTAACCTAACCAAGACCTTTGCAAATGAAAAGTATAGTACTCTGAAAAAGGAGATTAAAGAGGACATCAGAAAATGGGAAGATAACCCTGCTCTTGGATAAGCAGAACCAATATTGTCAAGATAATCATACTCTCAAAACTGATATGCAAATTTAATGCAGTCCCAATCAAAATACCAACAGCATTCACCTACAAAACTACAGCAAGTGATTATAAGATTCATACAGAACCAGAGGAGACCTGGAATATCAAAAGCAGCCCTGGGAAACAAGAGCAAAGCAGGAGGCATCATACTCCTGGACTTCAAGTTATATTAACAAAGCTACAGTGATAAAAAGAGCACGATACCAGCACAAAATGAGACATAAGACCAGTGACACACAATAGAAAGAGAACCAACCCTAGGGGCATTCAGCTCTCTGATTTTTGACAAAGGGGCCAAAAATATACATTAGAGAAAAGATAGCTCATTAAGAAATGGTGCTGGGAAAATTGGCTATCCGCGTGTGGAAGACTGAGTCTAGACCTATATATCTCACCATGTACTAAACTAAAATCAAAATGGATCAAAGAAGTTGAATGTAATAGCATAGTGTACAATCCCAGCACTTGAGAGGCTGAGGCAGGAGAAACACCACAAATTCAAGGCCTGCCTGGACTACATAGTGAGATCAAGTCCAATCTGAACTACACAGTAAGATCCTGTCTCAAAAAACAAAAACCAAACCAAACCAAAACAACAAAACACAAAAAAACAAAAAAAAGCAAAGCAAAACAAAAAATAAAACAGGTCAAAGATCTAAATGTTAAAACAGAAACAATCTTTTGGGAGATTGAATAGCCAAAACTCTTTGAAGACATAGGCAAGGACTTTCTAAACAGAATCACAATGCTACAAGAAATAGTATCAACAGTCAATAAAAGTAATCATACCGAATTAAAAACCTCCTGCACAGCAAAGCCAACAACCAACAGAGTGAAGAGACAATCTGCAGAATGGGAAACAATTGTGCTGCCATTCCTGGGACAGAAGATGATATAAAATACATAAAAAACTCATAAAAACGAGATTCTCCCATAATAAAAAAAAACAATAAAAAATGGGAAACTGAAATGAATAGACACTTCTCAGAAAAAGAAGTGCTAATGGCCAAAAAACATGAAAAAACGTTCAACATCACTGGCCATTAAAGAAATGTAAATTAAAATAACACTGAGATTCCATCTTATTCCAGAAAGTAAGGCCATCATTAGTAAATCAGATAATAACAAATGCTGGAAAGGAATTTTTGGTTGCAGTGCAAACTAGTGAAATTGCTGTGGAAATCATTATGAAGATTCCTCAAAAATCTCAGATCTTCCCTTCTAGGAATCTTCCTGAAAATGCTGAAGACATCACACCACAGTGATCCATGCTCACCCAGGTTTACAGCAGCACAACTCATAATAGCTAAATCATGAAAGTGGCCTGTATGTCCATCAACAGATAAATGGATAAAGAAAATGTGGTATTTATGCATAATAGAGTACTACTCTGCCACAAAGAAGGATAACATGAGTCCTTTGTAGGAAAATGGATTCAACTGAGACCATAATGTTAAGTGCAATAAATCAAACACACAAGTTTAAATACCACATGGTCTCTCTTTTATAAAGAGCAAAATAAAAGTTAGATAATAGGAAGTGGGGGATCTTTTTCAAATGGAAAGGGATCAGGAGATAGGGAGTCAGGAAGGAGAGGAAGAGGATGAATGAAGGAATTGAGATCTGTTGTGTGCATGTACCAGCTCCTCACCAGGAGTATAACCATTGTGTATGGCAGACATGTACTAATAAAAGTAAAAACTGAAAAAAAAAGGACAGGTTATTTTTAAAACAATGGAACAAAGCAATGCGATCATTCCAGAGATTCTAATTTTGAACTGAAATTAGACTTATATGTAGAATGAAATAATTAATTAGTATCCAAGCATATCAAGTGCAGTCCATAGTTCAAAACACTGGAAACACACAGAGAAGGGAATCACGAGGGAAAAGGTAGAAGAATTAAAGGATGAGTAGTCATGCATGATAGAGGGTCTAGAAGGAGAGAAAGCCAGAAGAAGGGAGAGGGGCAGCATCTCAGTTCTCTGGGTGAAGAAGGAATTCGGGTCTGAAGAGTGTTGAGTTCCCAGTATCATTTGAGAAGAAAGGACAGCATATTTTGCAAAATAAAACCTTCGCTCCCGCCTTGGAGTAATGTCTACAGATGAGACAGTGGGAAAGACTTGCCACCACTGAGCCACCAGGAGGCGGGGAAGATGTGTTCATGTGGCAGGGTTCAGAGGATTTCGTGTCCCTTGCTCTTTCTGAGGAAATGGACTTAGTCAAAAAATTATTCAATGAGTCGGAATGGAGAACTCAAGATAGGAATATATGAAGAATAAAGAAACAATCAACTTTCAAAATGTTTATCTAAAACAATGCCTGAGACCATCAACACGGCAGCTTCAGAAGGAGTTGGACAGCCAGGGTCGGTCTCAAGGGGAGACCCCACAATAGCTGAAACTGAGCGTGCTGAACCAGCTTGGCACCCCTGCACTGTAAAGCGGGCAGGGATGGGGAGGAGTCAGTGCTAGCAAACAGGTGGCAAAGCCGGTCGGTCTCCTGGAAGACGTGCGAGCCGGGAACGGAGACATCTCCACGTGATGGACAAGGTCACGTTTCATTAGGACTTTGAGGAAGGAGAAAGGAATCTCTAATGGGATGGAAAATATAGTTATGAACAGATGGGGACCAAGGGGCTGCAATGATTTGCTTGATCATATTAGCAAAAGATAAATAATCAATTTTGCATCCAAACTTTTTTTCTTTCTTTTTCTTTTTCTTTTTTTTTTTTTAACCCTGGCTTCACTTTTCCCAGCTTATTTTATTTTGAGGGGAAAATCTATGTAGTTTAATAAATTGCCTTAAATAAACTTTTAATGAGACACAGTATATATTTTGAGAAAATATTTTATAAGAATATGCATCAAACTATTTTTTAAAAAAGAACCCACATACAAACATATTTTGGAGAAAATATGGCAAAGACAGCAAAAAGGAATTTGAGGATAAACAGGGAAGGAGGTAACAGGAAAGGCAAACGAGAAAGAAAGGTAATGATTCTAAGCTCAGGTAGCGCATTTAGGTCAAAAATTCTAGACAGAATAAGAGCATAAATGTATAGAAATTCAAGTGAAATTTGATTAAAATGCAATCCTACTGCCCTTCTTAATGTGGCTTTTGGATTGGTTGTTTTAGATTAGACTAAAGATTAGGGCATACATGAAAGAACTGAATAGTGCACTTCTATAAATTTTAAGCAGAAGCATGCATTGTGTATGCACCCATGGAATATTTATGAAATATTTAGAAGAACTAATTGCATACCTGACCAAAGAAACTGCATAGGCCACATTCTACAATCACAATGGTGTGGAATTGGGAATAAGTAATTTTTTTTCTGTATCAGGAATGGAAGCCATGACTTTTATACTGAGTGACACCTTCAACCTTTTTTATTTTTTACTTCTTATTTTGAGACAGGGTTTCCGTAAGTTGCTAATTTACCTAGACTGGTCTTGAACTTGTGATCTCCCTGCCTCAGCCCCTCAGAGTGCTGGGATTTTAAGTGTCCATTCCACAAATGTGGCTAGAAATAAGAAAGCTTTTAAATGAATTCAATAGTTTATGAAATACACTGGATCAAAAAAGACATCATATCTGAAATCATAAATGATCTAGAAAAGCATGAAAATAAAAACACTTCATCAAAAGCCTAAAGGTCATGATAAAAATTATGTTTGGGGAAACATATATGACCCTCAATGTCTTTATTAGTAAAAAGGAAAGGGAAAAAAAGAAAAATTAAAAAGGGCAGAAACTGCATATAGATTAAGAATTTTTAACTTATTAAATTAGAAAGACAAAGAAAAACAACAGAATCTGCCAAATACAGGAAATAGGAGCCAAGGATGAGCTATAAAGTTGAGCAAATGAAGCTAAAAACACAGAATGCATATATTTTAAAAAGCTGCTTCTTTCAAAAGATCTAAGAAAGAATAAAAAGACAGAAAGCCTAAGTTTCGGGGGAAGCAGAAACAAGCAGGCCTCAGGCGTGAGAGAACCCGCCCGGGGCTCAGGACCGGAGCAGCCACGGGAGCCCGCGCGGCCCTGGCCCCAGGGGTTGGGGTGGGGGTCCCCTGTGAAGCGCAGGTCCGGCCGCCCACTGGCTGTGCGCGCTGGGGTCTCCTTCCTTCACCGCTGGCTCCACGGCTGCCGTGGGCGAGCTGCCCCCCAGCACCTCCCGCCGTTCTCCAGAAGACGCAGCGCAAACGTCCAGCGGGAGGAAAGCTGCCAGCGACGCACCGTCCTGGTCACTAAGAAGCAGCCGAGGGGCAGGAGCCTGTCCCGGGCTGGCCCGGATTCAGACCGATTAAAGATCCTCTGCCTGCCAGGCCCCGAGGCCTTCGGGAGCTGATAGGAAGCCGGGAGTCGCTGGTGTAGGCTGGGAACCGGAGCCGGGGACGGGGACAGGGGGACCGGAGGCCAGAGGAGGGCAGGCTGGGGACCGGGACGTCACGGAGCTAGAGTCCGGCGGAATCCCCCAGGGCCGGGGGGAGGCAGAGCTAAGAGGCACACGCAGTTTGCGAATCTGCAGCTGGGCTGAACAAAGGGGTCTGGCTCGCAGGGAGGGAGCGCAGAGAGGATGGGGGCTCGGGCGGGAGGCTGGGGGCTCTGGGTCCGCGCCTGCTGCGCTCCTCGGGCTCCTGCTGCGGGCAGCGCGAAGTCGGGAGGGGGTGCACGTCCGGCTGCCTGCACCTCGCAGCCCTGGAGAGCCGCCCTGGCAGCGAGGACTTGGTGCACTCGGGCAGGCGCAGCAGGGCGGGGGCATTGTCGCCGTCTCCAGCCGCACAGCGCCCTGGTGACTGTCATCAGCCCCATCCTGAGGATGGGCAATAACAAGCTGACCCCAGCCAACGACAGCACCGTGTGGGCACGCCGCCCTGGGCCAAGCTGGCGTGGCCTCCGGGGACCACACCCGCTCTGTCCTGCCTCTGATGTCATCCACTCTTTAGCTTGGGGCAGTATTTCTCCGCGCCTTGGGGAGACACAAAGGTGTTTTTGTCGCTGACCTTCGTGGACACCCGCTGATACGCGTCCACATGTGGCAAATTTTCCACAGGAGCTGCCTGGAGTTCAGCCTGGGCTTTGGCTCGCAGGGACTGGGCTCTGTGTCTCCGCCCCCATGCCCTGTCTGCGCCCCTTTTGCTGGGACCTTCGCCCCCTCCACAGCCTGAGCCGAGGAACGCAGAGTGTTAACCTTCGCAGTGGGCTGCGCTCCGTGCAACGCAGTCACCCACCGACGCCGGAACAAGGCGTCTGTGAAACCCATGAAAAGAAGTCCAGGAATTCAGTTAATTAACCACATCAGTTTCTTAACGTGATCAATTTTAATTAAACTGAATTTTAATAGAGATCTGTGTAGTCTGTAGAGACCAATTGCTAATTCTACAAAGCATGAGCTGCTTTTCAGTTCGGATTTGCTCCCATCTAATTAATATGGATAGAGCATTAAGCCTTTTTGGACTCTGGTGGTTTTCATTTCATGACTATTAATGATTTTAATGAACTGGACTAATTCAGTAGTTTTCATCCCAGTGTTTCAGGGCTTTGTTCATCACAAATTTCAGGTTTATAATTGGTTTCCAGGTCTTAACAGTGGTCATTGATCAGCTTCAGCAGTTCCTTTTACAACTCGGTAGGCGCGGGGCTCCCTTAACCCTTTGCCTTCTGCAGGGGAGGTGAACTTGCAGCCTGCAGAGCAGGGGGTCTGATACAGCCGCAGGGCGAGGGGGACTGCAGGTTCCCAAGGGGACGTTAGCGCTGGACGGAGCTGGAAAGGTCACCTGGCAACACAGAAGTTTTGAATCAGGAAAGAAAAGGGGAAAGGAAAAAAGAACAAAAGACTGGTGATGACTTTAGTTGTCAATATTCTAAGAAACGCACAATGTAATGAACATTCTTCTTGTGCAAACCAGATTGTCGTGTCACTCCTTGGCCCCTGCCAGCCCCCAGTGGGCATCTTAACAACAGCCAAATAACTGGGGCTAAGAAACAGGAAAACGAAGAGTTGTAAACAGCCGACATATAGCAGAACCGGGAGACAACGCTGCAGTGGGCAGCGCTGGTGAAAACTAACCCAGATGAAGAACCAGAGCCTGAGACTGTGTCTGCGAGCTTTTCCTTCAAGGGACAGGGAGTCCGCATCGCCAGGGACCATTGCTCCAGCTCCTCGGCGTCCCTGAGAACAATGACATCTCAGCCTTCCGTCTAAAACAAAGGAGTCACTTTTAAATATTCTATAATCTAAGGTGACTGTGAGACCTGCCTTAGCTCCGAAAGGCGATGGACAGGAGGGATATGCAGAAGAAGAGTCTGGCCATGCCACAGAAATAGGGGAACCTAGAGGTAGGCAGGTTCTCTGACACAGGCATCTGTAACTTTAATTATTCAAGAAAGAGCACTGCGAACACTGAAGTCTCAATCACAGCTTCCAGAAATGTAGCTCAGGGTCTTTGGAGGTATTTCAAGGCTTGTTTCTGTAGACCGACTGGAAGCCTCCCCCTACCCTCTCCCCAGCGACGGAGGGCGGCAGGGTCCCCACAGGTGTAGGCTGCAGTCCTCAAGGGCTCCAGGGGTCACTCTGAGGTTGTCCGACCAGAGGTTCAAACCCAGGTGGAACTTCTTCAGTAGTTTGATTTATTTGAAAAAAATCCACATCCAGGGAGCTTCTTACAAAGATGGTAGTTTTTATATAACATCTCTGTATTTCACCTATAGAAGATGCAGAGAATAAATTAAATGAAAGTATCCATGATTCATGAGAAAAAAATATTTACAAAGTTGAAAAATTTTATTTCTTTTACACTGTTCTCACTCCCTTTGCTTTGGTGGTATCTGTTTTTTTTTTTTCATTTAAAAAAAATGTTGGCTAATAAATTATCTCTGACCAGCTAGATCCATTTATTCTCAGACAGGCTAATCTATTTGAACAAGATCTATCTGAACATAACAGAGGTGACTCCACATTTTTAGTTCTTGTTCATCTCTCGACCCTTTCAGTCTTGCTTCTGTCCCATCGAGCTGCTGAAATGCTCTGTCATTTATAAAATGGCAGCAGTAATGGGTTCCTTATAGGGTTACTGTGCGGATTAGCACACTTAGCAAGGTGCCTCAGTGAATTATCCCTATTATTATGCTCTGGTCACCCACAACCTTATGACTGACAAATGAATGAAGTCTTCCTCCTCTGCTGAGCTTTCTGCAGCATTCCACACCGTAGACCACACTTCCTGATCTCTCCTGAGAAGCTGTAAATACAGACCTACATTCTTCCCACAAGTGTATACGGAAGATCTGTTGTATGTTTGGTCATGCTCCTGGCCCTAGGGGTACTGTGGAGTTCAGCAAGGCAGAAAGTCATTATAGTCAGCAAGGCAGAAAGTCATTATAGTCTTGGAGTTACAATTTTTTTCATATGAGGAAAATAGCTAAGCTAACATTTATTGAGCACTTAAATTGTTCCAGACAATATTTTCAGTTTTATTTTGCACATTATAATTTGTTTGACTCACAAAATGCATATTGTCATTGTCCCCATTTTGTAAAGGAGAATGCTAAGGTGTAGAAAAAGTTAAGTACCTTGGCCCAGATTATGAAACTCATAGATGATGGAGCCCAGATGTTAACTAGGGCAGCTACCTCCACAGTTTGGGCTTTAGGGTTCAACATTCTACTAAAGAACAAAAATCACTGATATCATAGAAGAAAAGCTGTCGGAGATGAGGTGGCCAAGGAAGCTCTCTCAAGGAGGTGTCTCGTGAGCAGAGACTCTAATACTGAGAAAGACTGATGAAATATGATGTCCCAGAAGCAAATGCTATGAGTTATGTTGAGTCCCCTCCAAAAATTAATATATTGCAGCTTTAACCTCAGGAGTGACTATAGGTAGAGACAGGCATGAGAGACGTAATGCTATGCGAGGTCATGAGGGTGTTGTCCTACTTCAAAAGGATTGGTGGCTTCAGAAGGAAAGGGAAAGGGAAAGCGCTCCCTGTCTCTACGTTTACCCGCACCAAGGAAGGGCCATGAGAGGACTCAATGAGAGGACAGTCATCTGGCCCCACCGAGAAAGCCCTCACCAGAAAGAGGACCGGCCAGTCTTGATCCTGGGCTGCTCCATCTCCGGTATTGTGGGAAAGTAAATTTCTATTTAACCTGCCCCCTCTGTGCTGTTTCTTTCGGCAGTCCAAGCTAAGATACCAAATGGAGGGAAAAAAATGCTTAAAAGGGTAACGCTTCCAAGATCGTCAATGAAAGAAAGCTCAGAATTCAGCTCAGGGTTTGGAAAGACGAACATTAACAGGGAGCGTTACCGTGGGTTCAGGGCAGTCGGGAAAAGCAAAGCAAACGCAGGGGTTCTGCTGAGGAGTCTTCCGGCACGCGGAGCCGGAGAGGAGAGAGAACTAAGGGTGGCGACAGGAGGGAGCGCTTCTCGGGGGCGGCGATGGGAGAGCTCCTGTGCACTGACGGGCGACAGAGAAGCGGAGGGGAGCAGACAGACACAGCGGAAGGGGAGCGATCCCCGACCAGATCCCCAGGCCGAGCTGAGAGGGCGAGGTCAGGCGCTCATGCGGGGGGACAGCTCCACCGGGCACAGGGACCGTTCTCTGTTACCCCGGATGGCGAGGCAGGGATGACGCACACACGGACGTGAACGGGGGGCAGGACACAGCGTGGCCCCAGGAGGGAGGGTGACTTCCGTGGGGACCTGCGGCGGCGGTGGGGTGGAACATCTGGTGATGGAAAGAAGGGTTTTATTCATCGTCAGAAACCGTGTCTCAGACGCATTCATTGTCATAGTTACTTTTCTCGTTGCTGTAACGAAATACCGGACACCCAAAGTTACGTAGGAACGGCTTACTGAGCTCTCAGTGAACTGTGGAGGTTTCCGCCCATAGTTGACTGGCTCCGAGGCAGAGGGCCATTGCAGAGGAAAAACAGCTCACAGTGGGCAGAAGGCGAGCAAACCAGCCAAGCAGCGAGGAAAGAGCAAGCCACAAGCAGTGACCCTCTGCCTGTCTCTCGTATTTTATCCTCGCTACCCACCCTTAGGGCGGCAGCACGCACATCCAGGGCGGGGGAGTTTTAATCCCACCATTGCGCCATGAATCAATCCCAGCCTCGCATCCTTGATCCCAGCAGCACACACACCCTGGATCCAGCCACCCCTCAAAAGCCCTACCTAAGACCACATGAGGCTCTGGGGACATCCAGACACAAACGGTAGTGCATCGCAGGCCCTCTTGCTGTCAGCTTCCTCCCTGAACAGGCGACTGGGTCCAGGGAGAATCAGTGTCCCTCTGAGGCAGCGAGGGGCAAAACTGGGACTGGAACTAAAAACTCCTTCTTCTGATTGTGATTTTTTCATCAGAAAAACAAAAAAGGACCATCCTCAGCTGGAAATGAAAAGGGAGAGAGGAATTCGGTGACCCGAAAACAGAACGGGAGGTCATCACCGTAAAAGAACCGAAAAACAAATCGAGTGGCATGGTTTCCAAACTGTGCCTTAGTTTTCCTCGAGATCCAGGACAGAAATGTAAAATGATGCCAGCCTGTACAGTTTTATGATTTTGTTTTGTTTCATGTCATTTAGCCTCCAGCTCTATTTAACTGCTCAGATACAGGAATCAGTTCTAAAGAGAGTTCGGGGTTTGGCAGGAGAATGATGAGGAGGAGCGGGCCGAGGCAGGTGAAGGAGGTTTGTAGTCCTCACCCGGGGTCTAAGCAGGATAAGGAGGAAAAAGAGGCCAGAGAGGCGAGCGAGGAAGGGGCCGCAGCTGGGAGGCAGTGGGTTTGGCAGAGAAGGTCGGAATATGAAGAAGTAGTCACTGGTTAAGAGTTCAATGTTTGGAATGTGGGGTATGAAAACTTTTGGAAGGAGTGAAGCTAATAATGTCAAGTGGGAGGGCCGGACCTGGCAGCGGGGAAGGCTGTAACTTAGAAGTTTGGAGGGAACGAGAGGCAGGGTGTGAGTACTGAAATTCCTGGAGGTGAGCGACTGCAGGCGTAACAGTGAGGACAGAGACACTGCAGGAGGGCAACGAGGTGACCAGAGGGTGACGGGGAGGGGCAGGCGTTCAGCTTCTTCCGCATGACCAGGAGGTTCGAGGGGGAGACGGAGACCAGAGACCAGAACAGCAGTGAAATGAGAAGGGCTGGGACCCCCAGTTCCGGCTCACAAGGTGCCTCTGTGAGCTCTTTCAGGTGAGGGCTTTGTTTTTGTTTTGCATTTTACCCCGCGTTTCTAAACCGCATGCCTCTGTTCCCCCTTTTTGTCTTCTTAATTTTAGGTGTTATGGATTTTGTGGTTTGGAAAATGAGACACACGCGTACACACACACACACGTGCACTTACACACACACACACGCTCAGACATGCACCCATCAAGGCCAGGCTGATCATTTCTATGAATTCTGTGTTTTTCTTTCTCAAAATTCGTACATTTTTTTGGTCCCTAATGTTTTAAATTTGTTGTTCTTGGCAGTTGAGGTTTCTTTCAGTCTGAAATACACTCTTTGCACCGGAGAAAATCTTGACTGATTTCTTTGAGCCTGTGTTTTCATGCATTTCTCTTTTTACTCTGCTGTTGTTCTGATATTGTTTGATGATCTGATTTTTCTATATTTTTTTGCATTTTGCTTTCCATTTGTTAGTTTCTTTCTTTCTTTCCTTTTTTTTTTTGCCCTGGGAGTTTTGATAGTCCTGGGACAATTTTTTGGTTCATCTTTGTGGTCTGGGGATTACTTGCCACACAGGAAAAGTAAGTTTAGATTTTAAGTGTTTTTATTTAAGTAGGGATGGTGATTCAGGTTCTTAAGCATTATGGTGCCCCACCCTCGCCACTTCGCTTGTGAGAGTCAGGAAGCTTGCTTGGAGCTTCCCAGAAGAAGGGCCCAGTGTCTCTCTAGTCCTTCTATAGGCTCAGCAGCTCTTTGCGGTCCTTGAGCCCACGGATGTTGTTCTGTCCCCAATATGGCTTTAAAATACCCACCCCGGACCACACCCCCGGTGTCTGGTTTGATGCCCACGCGATGCCAGACCTTTTTTTTTTTTTCAACCACACTGCCTCATTTCTAGCACAGGGGCATTTATTTAAGTGTAGCTTCATGGCAAAAATCAAACAAAAGTTTGCTGTACACTTTTGTTCAGGAGTCCACAAGTTTGTATTGGGAGGAAATGGGCAGCCCCTGCTCCACCCCTGCCCTGGCTCAGCACAGCCCTAACTGGCTCCCCTGCTGTGTCCCGCCCAGGCGGGGGGAGGGGCTCCTCTCTGTCCCCTCGCTGTGGGCCTCGCTTCCCCCGCCTCTGCTCAGTCACACCTTTGTCACTGTGACCCTCAATGGCCCGCTCTCATTCACTATGATTCTAAGATCAAGCTCGTTAACCAGGTCAAAATCAAAGTCCCTCGCAACCGGACCCCGGTTATTGGGTATGGAGTGACCCCCACCCAGATGCTACAAGTTCTAACCTCTGGGACCTCAGAACGTGACAGGGTGGATGAATGACACTTGTCACTGCTCACTTCTGTCTGTCCCTCCTGAGCCTCCTGAAGGGAGACTGAATCAAGGGTGTGCTGTCGCTCACTGTGATACCAGGAGGTGGGGACACCGGGACCTGGGAATGTGGACCTGCCCCCCTCGGCTCCTCCCTTCTCTCTCTGCTTCCCGGGTGTCACGACACAAGCAGCTTTCCTCGGTGCCGGGCCGCACAAGCACTGAAACTTCTGAAATGTGAGCCAAGATACACCTCACCTCTTTTGAGTTGCAGGTGTCTGGTATTCATCCCAGCGAAGAGGAAAGCGAGTGAGACACCTGTAATCCAGTCCGCCTAGTGTCCTTACGAGAGGAGGAAGACACGCCAAGGACACGCGCTCGCACGGCAGAGGCCACGTCAGGACACAGAGAGAGGCGGCCCGCCGCAGGCGGACGAGAGAGGCTTGAGGAGAGACGAGCTTGCCCTTGGCCCACCTTGGGCTCCCGGTTCGGAGCTGCGGGCGGTGACGTCGGTTGGGTTCACCAGCCTGCGTGTGATCATTTGTTTGGGCGACCGCAGCAGACCGGTGCATGCTGCCGCATTCGTCCCACATCCCACTCTGCCACGCCTGTGCCCTGCACCGGACAACTTGTCACCCTCCCTCAGCTTTGCGTTGCCCATCACGACTGGAGACGCCAAGGGGTTCTGCTGCTCTGGTTGGTGTGGCTGGGGGAACAGGGGCTCCCCAAGACGCCCAGGTGTAATCAGCAGAACCTGCAAGGGACCTCGGGTGGCAAAAGACACTTGGCAGATATAAGTGAGGTTCTTGAGATGGAGGAATTATCCTGGACAGTGCAGCGAGTGCCACACAGCCAGAGGAGTCACTAGGAGAGGAGGCAGTGGAAGAGCGGGTGACAGACGAGGAGTGGGGGTGTGATTGGAGCAAAGGTCCAGAGCCAAGGAGCGCGGAAAGCCTTCAGAAGGAACCAGCCCTGGGGCATTTTAACTTTAGCCCAGGTTTGAAAGTCTGGCCCTCCAGAACTGTAAGGGTACACCTTTGTGTTATTTTAAGCTAGCAGGACTGTGGACATTTGTCACAGCAGACGTAGGAAACTAACACACTAGGCGACCTTCTACTTGCCTTTCATGAGCCGGATTTCACACCATTTCCTTTGTGAACCTGCCCAGTATTCCCTTACGCAGGCTCACGCCTCCTCGTTCAGCTATTCTGAAAATCCTTCTATTTTTTTACTTCTACCATGTTGGAATTTTTACTTTCTTATTTCCAAACAAAATTACAGAGGAAGTTTCCAACATACTATTGTGTACCTTTCCTCTAACACTAATGTCTTGCATGACTGTGGTCAACATCGAAACAAGGAAGTTGTCATTGATTCAATGCTGTTAACTAGACCACACACTTATTTAGCTTTCACCAGTTTTATTGAGTTTCGATTATTTTTTTATATGAGATTGTGAGCTCTTCAAAGTCTGGGACTGCAAACCCCAGTAATGTTTATAACCCAGATGCCTACGGGAGACTAGGATCTCAATAAGTATTTTTGAAATAAATGAGATGAGAAGAAAGGCAAGACTACAGAAATGAGATGAGATGAGATAAATTTGAGTTTGTTTACTCATATTAGTCAAAGAATCAAGAGAAGAGAGGAAAGGAGAGGAGAGGGGAGGGGAGCCAAAAGGGGAGGAAGAAAAAGGAAAGGGAGGGAAAAGCTCTGTATTCGTGAAAAGTTGGTCTTACCTGAGAAACTAACTGAGAATAAAGTGTTACATTTGAAAGGTTTCTTGAAGATCCTTGGGTAGCACCTGTTCTGTGACCAGTTGGAAAATGAAACATTTCTTTTTTGTCTGCCAATTTAAGCCAATTATATGTTTTATTTGTCACTAAGCTACATTTGTGCACTTTAAATGATGTGTGAATCATTCTGGGAGGCAGGAGGGCTGAGCCACAGGTCACGGGAGGTGAGGCTGTCTGATCTTGGAGAAAGACCAGGGAAGAGGGTTGGTGCGGGGCCCGGCCGCCTGCCAGGACCGACCTGGCTCGCAGGTCACTGGGCGACCTGGGCAGAGGAGAGAGAGGAAGCATCCACGCCCCCAGCCCAGGCACTCGATGCGGAGTCTCCTGTAATCCTTCCCCGGGGCTCACCTTGCAGGTCATGACTAGTCCCGATTTTATTGATAAGAAAGCTGAAGATCAACGATTAAGCCATTTGTCCAAATCACAAAACTATCACTAGACAGAGCTACCGTCCAGCCCGCATTGGCCTCTCACCTCGCATTCTCTCTTCGAGGGTTGACTCTCTGCCCAAAGCCTTGGTTTTGTGCGTTGACTTTGGTGGGAATCACCCAGGCAGCTTCCAGCTCTCCCTGAACCAGGCTCCACCACTTGGTGTGTGGTATGCGGGCATTCATGATTCAGATTTCTCCAGTTTCTCCAGTGCGCAGCAAAGCTGGAGACTAAGGAAGAGGCCTCGCAGACTGAATGGAAGATCACCCAGAGGCCAACTGGAGAGGCTCAGGAAGAGACCTGTGTCTAATGATTACCTCCCAGCATGGCCTTCACCGGTGTCCACTGTGCCTCCCGTCTGTATTCTGTCTTTGGGTAGAGGTATTGGCTCTCCAGAAGGACACTGTTAAACTACAAATAAGTCACTTAACAGGAGAAATGCATTTCCACATAATTGTCCAGCCGTGGATTACATGATTCTGTCTTGGTCAACATTTTTAATGACCACCTTGGAGAAAGATGCACAAGGATCGCTCATTAACCGTGCAGCAGACACACACCTGGAAAGCCCATTGGCTCTCGAGCATCTGAGATCAGACCTCCCCCTGCCCCTTTCCCCACCAATGAAGTCTCCAGAGGCAGAGGCACTGGATGGAAACGGAGAACCGGTGTCCCAGTCTGGAACACAGACTCTAAGTGTGAACAGCAGGAAAGCCTGATTTCAGAACAACCTATGTGGAAAAGATTCTGGGGATTTTAATGCACATGAGGCTGTCTGTGGGCCCAAAACTATGATTGTCTGATAAAAACGTGAATGAGAACTTAAATTTTGTAAGTAAAGTCATCACATTCAGGTCAAGAGCTGTGACTGTCCCTTGACCTGTAGATTAAATAATAGTATGAGAATTAAGCTTCTTCACACTCTAAATGTCTGAATAGCGTCCAGGCCGGGGGCGGGGGTGGTCATCAGAATACGGATGGATTTGGAAACCAAGTCGCCTGAGGGGAAAGCACGCTGGGATGCTGGCCGCTCTGTGTGACTTCCCAGAACATCGCCAGGCACCCACTCGGGGTGGCGTCCCCTGTGTCGGTGCCTCGTTCTCCACATTTACATTTCCATCTCTCACACCAGGGTGGGGCAGTGAGTTGTAAGTTTATTCCCTGAATGTCACATCCCAGACTGTGATGCTCTGGAGGTCAATAATTGTTTTCTTCTTCTTTGTTTCCCAGCACTTATTTCATGGGAAATGTTACTAAATCAGTCCAGCAACATCCGTTTACTAAATGACTGCATTTTCTTTTTCTGTTTTGTTTTGGAAATTTGCTAATTCAGATTTGCCAAGAGAAATACACTGTTGGGCAGGCGCTGGGTAACGCCCACTGGAGGGGGGACGTCTGCTTCCGGTAGGATTTAGGGAGCACAGAAAGACAGACTCACAGTTATCTCCCAAAGCGCCCCTCAGCGCTGCCTGTTTCTATTCCAACTGCAGGTTCCGTGACTCACAGATTCTGCGAGCTCGTGATTGGTTTAGCAGCGGGAAAGCAGAGCGCACTGCCCTGAAGCAGGGGGAACAGAGACCGTGAGGTGTGCGCAGGGCCGTGCAGGGGAGGCAGGGAGGGCAGGGTGCAGGCTGCAGGCCGGCTACACCGAGCAGCGCGGCAGGCTCCAGGAGGAGGTCCCCTCCACTGATTTCCCAGACTAAGCCAGACACGGCCATGGAAGCATTTCTGTATCTACTTGTACCAGCGTCTCTGTCCTACCTGCCCGGATGAGGCCCGTAACTTCTCCCGGAATGACGAGAGCTACAGTTGGTTACGGGTGACTTCTGCTATGGGCTCTGCTGAGTTGGGTGAGGCCCTTCTGCTCCTGTGCTGTGCCCCAAACGTAGCAGCATAAGGCAGCGAAGGTGTCAGAATGGCTGGAGCTCAAGGGCCGGGAGCTGAGGGGAGGCGTGGAGGGCCAGCTCCTCCCCACTCCCCCTGCCTGCGGCTGAGCTGAGACCCCTCCACCGCAGGGTGGGCAGCGAGGCTGAGGCTGCCAGTGCGACTTCTCTCTCTGGACATAATCTGGGAAAGGCCTCTTAGGGGCGGTCTGTGCAGGCTTTCGGAGGATCAGAGTAAAAGTGCAAGGCTGACCGGAGCTGCAGCCTAGGAAGCCCCGAGAATCCCAAGGAGCATCTAGACAGAAAGGACCCCCGTCCCCAAAACCTTGACCCGAGAAGCAAAAAAAGCCATGCAAGCCAGTAAAACTCATCTACACTCAGAATGGTGGATTTCCTGAACAAACAAGCAAGCAAACACAAGGAGCAAATCTGAAACTCACTCAGAGATTGCATACATAGCTTTTAAAAGAGCAATGTTAAAACTTACAGTTGGCTTCTTGACAGAAATCATAGAAGTTGGAAGGTAGAGGGAAAACAGAAAGCACGGAAGGAAAAATGCTAACGTACCATTTCATATTCTGTAAAAACAGTCTTCAAAACTAGAATTGAGTGCTCGCTTCGGCAGCACATATATTAAAAACTAGAATTGAAATAAAGATGTTTCTGGACAAACACAACTAAGCAAATTCATCACTAGGCAATCTATACTAAAATAAACACAGAAGGACACAGGGAACATGGACCCAGAAGGAGACGCGGGAATCGGGGAAGGACACGGAGCAGGGTCAGGGCCGACAGTGGGTAGACTCGGGTGCATCCTGGACACACAGAGCCCTCATCACACAGCGGCTGCAGGCGCGGAGAACTGAAGTGGCTACGATGACAGGAAAGGCAGCCAAGGCATTCTGAGTTCCCCGTGTTTTTCACGAAGTGCTAAAAGTACTCTTTTTTTTTTTTTTTGGACTTTTATAATATTTTCATTGAGTTTACAGGTGCAGTTTAGATATGCAAAAAATCACATTCATCATAGGGTATTTGCTTAAATACATGACATGTCTGGATTCCTTTTTCCCATCCCTTTCTTTCCCTTCAAGCCCTCTTCATTTTATCCCTCTTTTATCAATTTTCCCCTTCCTTCCTTTGCCCCTCCCCTCTCTCTAGTTCCCCTTTCTTTTGAACCATTTCTTTCTATTGTACACTTTGGTCCTTATTTACACTTCCAGTTTCTCCCACTGGAGAAACAATGAGTTATTTACACATGTGGGACTGATTTATTTCACTTAAGAGTATGGTCTCTTAAGTTGCATCCATTTACTTAGAAATGTCTCAAGCTTATCCTTTTTATAGCTGTGTAGTATTCCATTGTTTAGAAAATACCACATCTTTTTTATCCATTCCTCAGTAGATGGGCATTTGGGTTGTTTCCAAGATTTAGTTATTACAAACTGTGCTGCTCTAAACATGCATGCACATATAGCACTGTGGTATGATGTTTTCTATTCTTACAGGAAGATTCCCAGAAGGGGAATAGCTGGGTCAAATGGGACTTCTAATACTAGTTTTTTGAGGAATCTCCACACTGATTTCCTCAGTGGCTGTACCAGTCTGTACTCCCACCAACAGTGGAGAAGGGTTCCTTTTTTTCCTGTAGCCCCTCCAGCATGTCCACTATCACCACTCTTATTTAATATAGTTCTGAATACATTAGCCAGAGCAATTAGACAAGAGAGAGAGATGAAAGGAATAAGAATAGGAAAGGAAGTTACATTATCATTATTTTCAGTGACATGATATTCCACATAGAAGACCCCAAAACTCCACCAAAAGACTTGTAGATTTAATAACCAAATTTAATAGCATAGCTGGATACAATGTCAACACACAAAATTCAACAGCCTTCCTGTACACAAAAAACAAACACACTGAGAGAGAAATTAAGGAAACAATACCTTTCATAGTGGCATCAAAAAAATGAAATACTTAGGAATTGTTCTAACAAAGAAAGTAAATGATCTGTACATTGAAACTTAGAGTACTCTTAAAAGGAGACTGAAGAGGATATGAGAAAATGGAAAGATGTCCCTTGCTCAAGGGTGGGAGGAATCAACATAGTTCCAAAGTTGTTATACATATTTAAAGCAAACCCAATCAAAATGCCAAAAGTGTTCTTTACAGAATGGAAGGAAACATTCCTAAAATTCATTTGGAACCAGAAGAGACCTAGAATAGCAAAGGCAACCCTAGGCAACAGAGGCAAGGGAGGGGCATCACAATCCCTGAATTGAAATTACATTACAGAGCTACTGTGATAAAAAGAGCATGGTGCTGGCAAAAAAACAGACCTGAAGATCAGTGGAACAGATTAAAAGATGCAGAAACAACTCCAGATATACTCAGCCACCTTATCTTTGACTAAGAGGCCAAACATGTTCACTGGAAGAAAGACAGCCTCTTTAGTAAACAGTGATGGAAAAACTGGCTCTGCACATGGCAAAGACTAAAAGTGGACTCATGTCTCTCACCGTGTACTAAACTAAAATCAGAATGGATCAAATATCTAAATATCAAAATAGAAATACTTTATGTACTGGAAGATAGAATGGGTAGGACTCTTAAAGACATAGGTATAAACAAAGATTTCATAAATAAAATGCTGATTGCATGGGAAATACCACAAAGAATCAACAACTGGGATCTCATTCTGTTAAAAAGATTTGCACGGCAAAAGACATCACCAAGAGAGTGAGAAGACAACCCATAAAGTGGGAAAAAATTTTAGCCAGCTTCCCTTCGAAGGACTAATATCTAGAAAATACAAAGTACTGAAAAAAATCAGACCCCCAAATTTAAAGATCCAATCCAAAAATGGGAGTCTAAGATGCATGCACACTTCTCAGATGAAGAAATACAAATGACAAATAAATATATGAAAAAATGTTGACCTCACTGGTCATTCGAGAAATGCAAATCAAAACAACACTGAGGTTCCATCTCTCTCTAGAAAGAATGACTATCGTCACAACTAATAGTACTTGTTCTAAGTTGTATTAGACCAGGGTTGTGTGTTTCTAAAAGAACAATAAATTGGTAACTGAGAAATTTCAAGACATAAAATAAAAATCTAGGATTCATCCAAATAGAGTCAAGAAACAAGAGAAAGACAATAAATCGGGCGAGACCAACAGAAAATCAGCAGGCATGAATCTGAGAGTCAAGTATGCTTTGAATAAACCAGTTAAAATGAAAATGGTCAGACTTGACAAAATAGAATCCAACTACAGTGCACGTCATTTAACCCTGACATGAAGGACACAGTCTGACCAGGAAGGATGGGGAAAATCAGGTTAAATAATACAGGAAATAATCCAGAAAGGGTTAGGAACAGCACTCAGGGTTATCCCCACTTTCTGTGTCATAGATCATGCTATGGAGGCCCCAGGTGACAGACCTAGGGTGAGGGCTTCCTGGGGTTCTGGTTCCCAGTCCTGTCCTTTCTCGGATGACACCGCGAATGGAAGCTGTCGTTCTTTCCGCAGTTTCTCCTCAGTTCCCTGCAACTCTCCATTCCACCCAGGCTGAGCAGTGTCTGCGGAGAACAGAGCCAAAGAGCTGTCTCTGAAACGCCTCCTCTGTGGGTGCCGAGGTGAGGTTCCTGTGATCGGATTTGGATTTGCCATCTCTGCTGCCAGGAGGTCGGGGGCCAGGCGGCGAGAACCCTGTGCACACCTCGTCCTGCAGTCTCTTACCGCCTCACTCCCTCTTCAGTCTCTTCCCCATCAAAGATGGATGACTGGGGAAATACGAAAGTAAAACAGTGCGAACTCTAGCCAGGAGAGTCCTCATGACCACAGTTCAACTCCCTAACAAGCTGCTGGATCAAATTCACCTGGCTCAGTCAATGAATCTGATGGGAAGCTTTAACCCATTGCCCACCCGTCTCCCACTGGCGCAGGGTGGACTGTACCTGTAAAGTCAGCTACTGGCTATCGCCAAAGAGGAAAATGCTCAAACTCATCGTGGCAGGTAAGGCTCTGCCCCTGTGGGTTATTCATTTGAAGCTATTCTAGCTGAGCTATCTTAGCTCTGCATCCCAAGGTCAGGGCCCAACACTGACTCTACTTCGGGCTAGGCCCTTCGATCTCCTTTTCAGAGGACTGTAATTATCAGTGCATGACCCTTCCTCACTGCCCTTGTCAGTGTTTTCTGAGCCACGGCCTCAGAGTCTGGCTTCTGGGCTGATGAGAAGTAGGGCAGGAAGTTTCTACAGCTGGAGGCTTCCAAATTAGATTACAGTCAGCCAGGCTCATGAGCTGCCGTGGCAGGGCTAACCTGAGACGTCCTCGAAGCCTCTGGGCCAGAACATTGCCTCCTGTAGACCCGGGCACCCACAACTGCCCCTTCCCAGGCCTCTGCACAGCGGCATAGCTCTGTGTGCTCACCACCTTCAATGCATTATTTCATTTGATCCTCATCGTAATCCCGAAGGTAAACGGGTCCTTACTGCCGCTGTACAGATGAGGACATTGGCCTCCAAAGGGATTCATTGGTGCAGAGCCTGTCTCAGGCGAGTGGCTGAGATGGGCTTGGGTGCAGGCGACCTCACCGTGTAGCCCCTCTGCCTGGCTCACATCCGACTTGGCTGTGTGGGTCCCTGACGTCCCGCTGGCTGACTTCGTCTTGGAAGCCCAGCCTCAGATAGGTGTCTCCCCACCCGGCAAGGAGCAGAGGCTCTGGCCTCCCGTGGTGCTTCCTGCTTTCTGGCTGACCTGTGCAAGGACTCCCTCCCTGCTTCCAAGCACACAGCTTCGCATCCTCCGCACTGCAGACTTAGAACGGCACAGCTGCTTCCTCGGGCACCTGCTGCCCAGCTCGGCCACCTCTCCTGCTTTCAGAACCCGGTGTTGTCACTGCCCCCACAGAATCTTCAGCTCACCCGGTCTCCAGCGTGCTTCTGCCCTGCGATGCACACATGGAGACTGGTCCCTTGCAGCAGCGTGTGAGCTTCTCTAGGAAGCCCCCGGGAAGGCCCCCAGAGCTTGTCACACCATATCCCAGGCCATCTTAGGTGGACAGCTGGAATTAGGAACTTCTGCTGCAAAGTTTTATCATTAGGACATAACTTTCCCCCTCTGCACTATTAAATAAAATTCCTAGACCTAGCAGAGAAGGCCACTGCAAATGAAAGATCTTACGAGACAGAAGAGTGAGAAGAGTAGATTTCCCTGCACGACCCCAGTGTCATTTCCCATGCATTAAGCAACCGTGCATTAAGCTTCGTCACTCTGGGCTCATGTCCAAGAGGGACAGGGAGAGGCTTCGAGGTGACATGTGCACAGCAAAGTCCAAAGGGTAAAGAGAATGTGATGTCCTTCTCATGGCTGGTAAGGAGCTGTCAGAAAAGGGAAATGAGGGTGTCACACTAGGATCTCTGGATCCCTTACAGCTGTAAAACTAAGTGGCTGGTGGGGACAGCCAGTATGATGATCACCACCTCCATTCTTGGCCCGAGAACGTACCTACCTCTTATTGCTCTAAATGGAGATATTGCTGCTAACATCCCAGAAATAATCTCAGGGATCCCTAGAAACTCTGTAATAGATTGCAGTATCCAGTGAAGAATTTGGTTATTTTCTGCCCCATACCATTAAAAAACTCACAAACCTTGAGACTCTTGGTTGCAAACTACAGAAACCAAGACTGGCTACTCAGCAAAAGAGACTGTATTGGAAGGAAGGTCAGGTTCTTAGAATCAGTGAGAGCCCGGAGGACCTGACTTAGAAAATGGGTCAGAATGAAAGGACTCCAGGTAGGGGAGGAAACCTATGTCTTATGGGAGGAAATACAGAGTCCTATGGGAGGAAACCCATGTTCCAAGGTGAGGGGGAAATGTCTGTCCTCATGCCACTTCTATTTCTGGGATGAGTCTCCCTCTCAACATCCCCTCTCGCTGGGTCGCTACAGAGTCAGTCTGAGCATAAGCACAGCAGTGGGCCCTCAGCCACGCGACTGTCTCCTAGCCACACCAAAGGACTTAAAGAGGAGTAAACATCCACACGGGGAGAGAAGAACTTTCCTCACATGAAATCACGCTCAGAGAGGACTTCCACCCCGAAGGCAAACGGGGACCAGACTGAGTGGATACCAGATAGCCAGAAACAGAACGAACATCTGCCCCGATGGAATATGACAGTAGCGTGTGCACACCAGACTGTGTGCCCCAAGTAAGCGACCTGTGGTAGCTGTAGTGTACATGAGCTTTTAAGTCAGGCAGACTTAGGTGAAAACCCGGCCCTGCCAATTTGTAGCCCAGGAAACTGACAGGTGCGTCTTTATCTTGGATTCTCTGAGACAGTCCTTCACTTACATTAAGGAATTAAGGGAATGATCCATGCATCAAGCCAGGCACACAGTAGGTTTTATTAGTTTATTTTTCCTGAAAGGAAGAGATGTTTCTTTTTTTGTACCTTCAACAGTTTACAGCCCTGCAGAGCTTTTCTAAAAGCTTATGAGAATCTTTGAAATGAGGAAATGGAGCGATTGGCAGCCTGCAGTTTAAGTCTGTGCCACAGACAGGGAGCTTGCAGCAGGTCAAGGAGGGACAACTTTCGCAGAGCTTGTACTAAATGAGGCAGTGGCCCTGTCCCCCTAATTGGGTGTCTCCCCTGTACACGGGAAAGCCCCAGCTTCCGCCCTCATTGGGCTCCTAGTTAAGATGCTGGAAAAGCTCTGAATTTTGCAAGTACTTTTGCTTAGAATTAATACTGTTAATACTATCAAAAGGAGCAAGTTTTGTAATATCTTTTCATGCTGAGTTAGCAGGAGAGATATCTTGAAACTGAACTACTCAGGCATCTAAAAATGCCTTCAGAACTTTAGCTAGATGGCTCCAAGGCACACCAGGCATTCTTTCTATAGATCTGCAGGACTGTGAGGCTGCTTTATTTTATTTGCAATGCAGTAGAGCTGGACACTGCATCATGTAGCAAATAAAACCAAGAGGCCTGCTTCACAGCAACACTGCTTCACATGAAAACACCAACTCCACTGGCAGCTGCTGGATGTTTTGGGTTTTTGTTTGTTTGATTTTTAATTTTGTTTTGGCTTTTGTTTTTCTAGTAGAAAGAGTCTTCTGATTTAAGTGCTTTTCTTTTGAAATTTTAGGATCTTTTCATTTTTTAATCTTAATTTTTGTTAGAATATGTTTGCAGTCCATAGGATCACACTCTTGGTGGGGAGATGGTTTGTGTACCTGACCCATCTTAGTTCCTTTTTTCATCCCCTTTCTCTCTCCTTGTCCTAAAGATCTATCTCCCTGTTTTTATTGCTTATCTTCCATTCTTTAAAATTTTTTATTAGTGTATCTTTGTCACACATAATGAACATATTCATCATAGGAGATTTGTACCCATACACAATATATCTTCTTTTTTTCCCCATTCCCCTCCCCTCCTGTCAAACCTTCTTCACTTCCTTATTTTCAAAAGTTCTGTTTTCCACTTTTTCCCTTCATTTTTTTCTTTTCTTTTTTTTTTTTTTTGGTACTGGGGATTGAACTTACAGCCTCGTGCCTGCCAGGCAGGCGATTAAGCCACTGAGTTAAATCCCCAGCCCATTTTTGTTTTTTTTGTAAAAAAAAAAAAAAAAAAACCTTTCCATTTTTAGTTATTTAATTTGCACCCTGAGTTTCTAATATAAGAGAAACCATGCAATATTTAAGGCTGTGTGTCTGACTTACTTTGCTTAACGTCATGGTCTCAAGATGCACCCATTCTCTTACAAATGACTGCAGTTTATCCTTCTTTGTGGCAGACTAGTACTCCACTCTGTGTAAATCCGCATTTTCTCTATCCATTCATCTGCAGATGGAAACACAGGCCAATTCCAGGATTTAATGATTAGGAACTGTGCTGCTCTAAACGTAAGGGCGTACGGATCACTGTAGTATGACTTTAATCTGATTTTCCTTGCCTCCTTTTTGCTCGTCTTTATTTCCTCCATCTTATCTCCCTTTATCTCTCTATGGCTTTCAAATAGAAACAGAAAACCCCCGAGCTGGTAAGGGACATCAGGAATGTTCAAACAGGACAAAAGATAAGACTTCCTGTGTATTTTCTCCACAAGAATACATGCAAAATTCTGTTTATGAGCAAGCTACGAGCAATAAAGAACCCAAAGCAGCCTGAATGTCCAGACTAAGGATTAGCTACATAAACTGTGCTCTATTTCTACATTAAATAGCCAGCTCTACAGCAGGCAATTAAATGAGAAAAAAATTAATGATGTGGAAACTTGCCTGTAACATACTTTAGGTAAAATAAAGCTTGAAACAGCTGTAAAAGTTTGTAAAGGACACACAGGCACAAATAAAAGCCACAGGAGGATGGCAACATACCAACTGCATGGTTTCTTACCCCCGAGTGATGCAATTATAATTGACCTTTCTTTCTGTTTTGTGTATCTGTGTCCGTTATTTCTGACACAGGTATACAAAAAGAATGGCTCACATTTAGTGCCGAGAAGAATTAAAACAGTAAGTCACCAAATGCAGAGGAAAGCCTCTGATTGATGTCAGTTTCAACACTCAGACATCCATCAGATTTTAGAGACATTATTCACTGCTAGATAAAACATCCAAGCCATCAGAGCAAGAGGTAAATATGAGACTTACAAATCTACCATGCCTTCTCCCCTTATATTTAAAATTCTTCTAACTCCATAGCTAATATTAATACTTGGCAGATGGTACCAATACACTTGCAGATATTCTCATTTGAGTTCAGCTTCAATTATAAGCTTAATCAACCTGACTGACCTGTTTAAGCAATGTTCACATATGTGCACATCACCACTATTATTGGTACCTACTAGCCCAAAACAACAATTTACTAAATTAAAAAAAAATACATATATATAGTCTCATTGTCTTAGTCACTGGCACTTAATACCTGACACCCAGCGCTTCAAGGGGGAGAGAGCCGTTTTGGTTCATGTTTTTAGTTCACAGTGAGCCAGCACCAAAGCAGGAAGCACAGGGCAAGTACAGGGCAGGGGACAGTTGGTCGCTGCATGGCGACCAGGAAGCAGAGAGAGAAGGGAGGAGCCAGGGAGGGGAGGAACCATGCCAGGCCACGCCCACTGACAGCCTCCTCCCACCAGATTCCACCTCCTCACAGCAAGTTAGATCTGTCGCACCTGTCACCCAGCCACCTTCCACAAGCTGTGTCGCCTGAGCACTTGAGGCCTTGGGGCCATCTGGGTGGAAACCACAGCACCCGCGAAGTCAGTTTTTCCCATGTCTAAAGTGCTAACTCAGTGCTTACTCTAGCGAGTCCTTTCCTCTCGTGGTCCTGCGCTAGTGAACCATGGCAGGAGCATGGCCCTGCGTCCTCACCCCCAAATCAGAACTCCTCTGAAACTGAAGAGCCTGGTGAAGCAAATGGTCCTTTGGTCAGGGTTCCCAGGCTTGAATGTTGGTTCTGTCTCCGACTCATGTGTTGTGTGACTTCAGGCCAGTTAGTTAACCTCTTTACGTGCCATTGTATCCATCTATAATAGGAGGAGATGTAGCACTCACCCCACAGGTTGTTAGAGGAGACCGAGTCAATCCACCTGGCTCAAGGCAAGTGCTCTTCGGCTGCGTTTCCCCACGGGTGGTCTGAGGTCTGCCCTCGCAAGGTACCCTGTTCCTCAGGTTCTCCACACCCTGTCCTTCCTAAGCCACCTCAGACCCAGCATAGCAACAACTCCCAGCTGTTGCTAACTTGTACACCACCCCACCATGCTGTGTTGGCTCCTGGCACTTACTCACACCTCTATCAATTGTCTCTTCCTTAAATGGTTCTTTATTAATACCTCCTGAGTGAGCCCAGTGCTTCCTGCCGAGCCCCTGACACAGCTGGACATTATTAATATGTGTGTCCTTTTGCTCCTAGCAGGACTGTAGTCAGAAGAGATTGTCTAGCATAAAGATGATCATTTTATTGAGCACACAAGGTACCCAACAACTCTCAGATGCTTCTGAATTATGAATGCCCAGGTTTGCAAAACCATCTGAGAACTGCAGTGGTGAAACCTGCAGGATGGAATTTTTATTTCCTGTGTTATTTGTGGACAGAATATTTGCCTCCTAGAAATCATACTAAGCTTTGGATTCTTTGAAACAGTCTCCTCTGCCTGTACTTCTTCTCACTCCAAAGCATGGAAGAAAAATTCCTAGTTGTGATTTTGACTCAATTTTCCAGACTATTCTTCTGAGGCAATCAAGTATTCATTCATTTATTTCATCAAATATAAATCAAGGTGCAGCTCTATACCAGGGGAGCCCTCCATGAGGGAAGAAATAGTAAGCAAAAAACAGAAGAAGCTCTAGTCCTCATGGAACAGAGGGGAAGGTAAAATTAATTTTCTAACTGTGTACACACACAAAGTAAAAGTATAGCTGTGAAAGGTACTATAAGAGGTAGTACAGAATAAGAGGACAGGCTTGAGAGATTCATATCATCAAGAGATCCTGGAATGCTCTTCTAGGACAGTGAGATGATTGGAAATCTGAAGAATGAGAAAGATTTGGAAAGGGGGAGAAATCCAGAACAGAAAAGAGTCTATGCCAAGGCCCTGTGGTGAGTGGGAGTGTGAAGAAGGGGTAGAGAGTGAGACAAAAAGGAAAATATTATTCCATGGCTAGGGGAAACTAAAGACAAGCTGTACCTTAGAGGCCAAATTCAGCTGTTTGTTTCCTCTCTAAGAGCAATGCAAAACTTGGGGAATGACTCAGACTGCTTCAAAGCTCGGGGGCATCTAGCGACACCTGAGGATGTGACCCACTTGTCTAGTGCAGGTGCACGGCAGGATGCAGTTAGGTAACCCTGACTTAGCACAGGTGAACACACATGTGCTGGGTGCAGCACCATGTAAGAATGTAAACATGAGCTAACAACTTGTGTAAGAATCATACGATAAAGACACAGGTGGCTCCTGCTCTTGCTCTCTGCTCTGCTCCACCCCACGCTGCCTGCTGTAGCTGCTGAAGTCTTGCTCACATGAGTCCTTTAACCTGGGAACCCTGGAGCAGGCTGACAGAAACCATCACAGGATTTTTAAAGTGAAACAACCTAAGTTTAAATTTTTAAAAATCTCGTTTTGTCTCCATAGCTGTTTTTCTTAGACTCCAGGATTCCAGACTGGGGAAAAAAAAAAAAGTAGAAACAGCAGTTGAGGAAATTCACATGTTTCTTTGCAGGTGATTAGCCCAAAACTGAATTAATTCCTCCTAATCAAAAAATTCTTCTCAAGGCCTCCACAGTGACAGGTAATTTCAAGATGTGATCATTATACGTGTCTGTTTCTAATCAATCCCTGGTACTACATTTCAACCAGTCAACACTGCTACATATTTTTGTAACTTTCCAGTAATTTTCATGTCACAGCTGTCACTGGTCTCCCTGCTGGACTCGAATGCATGTAACTAATTAATCAATCAATCAAGAAGAAGAGAAAATCAGGCCTGATGGTACACTGAGAATCTCTGCTCGCTAATTCTCAGTGGCTGGCTCAGAGTAGACTGAGAAAAAGGAGGCCTTGTTAATAGGAGACAGAATTTGGTTTTAAAGACAATTCCTGAGTCACACAGTCTTGTCATTTAGCGTGTGTGCACGGCAGTTACCTAGCTGGTTACTCCACATTATGGAGAGAAGCAAATCTATGGCTGGGACCCCCACTGTTCCCTGCATCTCAGTGTGGAGGGAAAAGAAGGCCAGAAGTAAGCACAGCAGGTACCATAGGAGGTGAATTTCTGAGTCAGAGTCAGAAGGTCTGCTTTTTAGAGCTAGTGAAGCTGCAGATCTGCTCTGTGTGCAAACTGCATGGCCATGTCACCCCACAGAGGGAAGAAATATATATTTCTGTTCATTCTTCCTCATTTCTTCTGTGAAAAGTAAAAAGAAAAATTCCATCCAGGGAAGTGTGTCAGTCACTTTTCCACAGCTGAGACAAAACTCAGATATCCATAGTGCAACGAGGATGGGTTTTTGTTGGCTCAGGGATTCAGAGGGGTCAGTCCAGGGCACCGGCACAACAGGGGAGGAAATGAAGCACAGAGGTGTGCTCACCCCATGGCAGCTGGGAGGTGCACAGGCAGGAGGAAAAGACTGGGCACCTGCAACGACTGAGACTCTTCTACCAGGTCCTGCTTCTTACAGGGTCCATGGCTTTCCAGCAGCACCAAGCACATGAAGCCCTGAACAACACGGGCTCCAGGGACATTTCAGATCCAAACTACGGCAGGAAGCCAGTCCCTAGTTCAGGCGTGCAAGGACTCAGGAGGGCTCTAGATTCGAGTCTGGGCCCACAGAACGATGACTGTGCCAGTTAAAGCAGGCAGCTTTATCTCTTTCGTGATCAGGAGTAATGTCAAAGAAAGTGTCCTATTCCTTAATTAGACCTGATTCTGCTGCTATAATAGACAAACCTGAACCTCAGTGGCTCCTCAGGCAAGGCAGAGCTCTCATTCAGGTGCAGTGCTGTGTCCAGGGCTGCCCTCACCCACCTCTAGGCTCTGCATGCCTGGACACATGACTCAGTAGCCAGAGCAGAAGAGGAGCAGATGGAGGCAGCACAGCAGGACTCAGTGGGCGCTGCCCGGGAGCCGCACACCCCACCCACTGGCCACACGTCCTCCCTCTGTTGGGCAGAACCAGGCAAGTGGCCCCAGCCGTGGGTCCAAGAGACTTGAGAAAGATGGAAGGACAAATGGAACACAGGCGAGCAGTGCTGTGTGCCAGGTCCAGTCGGTTCCCAGGGGAACGCATGGGTGTCTCTTGGAACAAGCACTGAGGCCCAGCCCGGATTCAGCAGGAGAAAAGCGACATGTGCCGATGCAGGGCACAATGGTGTTTTACCTACTGTTTTCTTCTCTCTGGTGTCTGCGAGAAAAGAAGTTAGTCAAGAAGAGTTGTACAATTGGTGTAGATTAATAGACAAGGACATTAGAAAGTCTCTAGAAGATATCAGCCAGACTCAGAAACGTGGTCGTACAGTAACTTCATGGGAGTCACGGGGAGTTCTAACCTGGCGTCCACAGACAACCTGGGGAAAATCTCTATGTGTTTTCTGGGGGACCCAACCAACTCTTCTGACTGTGGTCAAATCTGTGAGTGCTTGTAAGAATCTACAGTCTCTGGTGACGGTCACCACTGCAGAGCTAAGAGCGTCCAGAGCACAGAGGAAATAACCGGGTGCCTCTCCCTGGGTCCTCCTTCAAGCCCCGCTCACTGGTGCTCTGATCACTCCCTGGGTGCTCCCCGCCCGCCATCCCTGCCCACCTAGCTCCTTGGCCTCATCCTTTGAGTGTCCCCACTGCTGGCAGGTGCCATGTGTTGAAGACCCAATCCTGGTGCCCACGCTCTTCAGGAGAATTAGGCAGGCTTTTAATTGCTTCAGACAATTGAAAAATATAGGCAGCTTATCAGGAGGGAAGGTGCTCTCCTGAATCACAAAGAATGATTTTTCTCCCTTACTGCAAGTCCCTTACCTCGGGAGAAAAGCAAAATCTGATTGAAGCGAATTTAGAAGAAGAGCGAGCCGTTCTTTGGAAACACGGGGGCTGCGACACTGCCACGCTGGCAGCCGGTGACAAATGTGCGCTATGCCAGGCCGGTGTGGGGCCCTGCCTAAGTGGCTGCAAATTAATTGAAAAGGATCCCAGATAACCTGCGTCCCGGGCGCGTGTCAGGTCGCCGTGGGACAATGGCAGGGAGACCGCCTTTGTTTGGTTGCCGGCGCAGGTGACCTTGTGAGAAGCACGCTATAAATTGCTGAAACGGTGGGATGATAAGCCGGCCAGATAGATTTCTGTCACTCTCCCCAGTAACAAATGGGCTCACCTTCCCGGAGCCCACGGAGGCGCATCCATCAGGGAGCGCAGAAGGCGGGATGCGCTTCCAGGAGAGCCGCCCTGTGCTGCGGCCACTGCGCCCACTCGGCCGCTGCTCGGCCGGCCTTTTCCTTGCAGCTCGATTCACTTTCTCTCTTCCTTTGGAGTTGAGGTCTGGCGTGACTAGGAAGCAGAGTGGGCAGGAGAAACCCGCAAAACAGCACTCACAGCCCGGCTCCGTGTTTCACACCAGGCCGACACAACTGGGGTGCGCAGGAAGAGACGGGGCAGCGCCGGTGGACCACGGTGCAGCAAGGAGGGCAGGAGCCGGGGGCTGCTGCCACCAGACCAGAGCGACGAGGACGCTGTGCTGGAATCTGCGGTGCTTACCCTGTGCTGTCTTTAGGAACATTTTGTCGTTTTTTCCACCCAGGAAATGACACTCAGCAGCCTACTGACCCTTCTGCCACTGGCTGGAGCTCAAGAGAAGAAAAATCAGCGACCTGGGAGTTTCACTGTCTGAAAAGGGAAGGTGACGGTTTGTGAGTCCGCACTGCCAGAGAATCCCTAAGGACGTGCACAAGAGGCCTAGTGTAGGGACCAAGAGAGTGGACGGGGCACATGAACCTAGGCACGAATCCTGGCTTGGCTGAGTTACCTGGGGCCTAGGGCCTGTGGTTTCATTCTTTGAGCCTTGGTGCTGTACCTCACTGTCACAGTTAATACGTGGGTGAGACACGGTGCAGGCCAAGCTTGTAGCACAGGGCCTGGTGCACAGTGAGCTCCAAACAGTAGTTTCTATTCCCAAAGGAGCACTTCGTAGGTAGACATGCTACTAGCAGACTCTATGGGGTCACACAAGAAAGCATCATAGAAGAGCAGAAAAGCACTGATTCCAATAAACGCAGTGCGTGTAGACACGAACTGCTCCGCAGACTCTCCCCAGGTCTCCTTTTTCTATTTTATAGAAGAGAGATGATTCTTTCTTCATAGTGCAGAATCACCAGTGTTTATAAATGCAAATAAATATAAATACACATCATGCTGGGTACAGAACACATGCAATATGTACTTGTTTCCTTCTTTCCCACTTGGAGCATGATGACAACACGGACGCCCGTGTGGCTGGGTGTGATGGTGCACGCCTGTCACCCCAGTGCTCTGGGAGCCCCAGCAGGGACATGACAGGTTGGAGTCCAGCTGGGGCAACTCAGCAACTCAGACAGACCCCATCCTAAAATAAAAATGTCTTTAAAAAGGGGTGGGGAGGTGGCTCAGCGGAAAGGCCCTGGATTCAATCCCCAGGTGCCATCAAAGAAGAGGAAAAAGAAAAAGAAGGAAAAGGAGGAGCAGGAGGAGGAGAAGCAGCCCATGGAAAGCGTATTATTCCCATCTGCTAACATTCATGCCATGCATTACACGAACAGCGTTTCCTATAGTTTTACGGTGCCATTTGTATTGTTTCCACTGGGGTTCCCCGGACAAACAGATTCAGTACAACGTAAATCTAGAGAGAGAGATTCATTTAGGGGTCAGCTCCTGTGATAATGGAGGCTGCATGTCCAGGATATAATTCGGGGTGCCAGATGGGGCACCTGGGAAGAACCGTGCTGCAGCTCAAACCCAAAGGCTGGAGCCCAGCTCCAGGCTTCAGGCCACACCCACGCGCCCCTCCTGCTGGGGTGGGATGGGTACCTGTCTTTTCTCCTATCAGAGCTGCATGGGCGAGGCCACCTGTGTTACGGAGGCCAATCTGCTTTCTTCAAAGTCCACCGATTTAACTGCAAGTCTCATTGAAAATGAAACAAGCACACAAGCAGGACCTTCACAGAAACATCCAGAATACCGTGTGACAACTATCTGGGCACCATGACCCTGCCACACTGATACCACAAGTCAACCGACGCTGTCTCTTAAATCATTGCAAATAGACCACCTTTGAAAACAGTGAGCTGCCTGGCTAAGCCAGATCTGAGAAGTTACAGATGGAATTCTTGGTGGGGAAATTCCTTTCTTCAGTCATCTCTCGATCTTTAGAATTGCGGTTGGGTCCATGGATGTGTGGCAATGAGAAATGCCCCCCCGTATCGCCTCTGCCCACGAGAGTTCCTGCCTTCTTTGGAGGAGAGGCGACTATCTCTGTCCCTAGAGTAGATCATCCACCACTGCTTGCACTGTGGTGATTCCTGTTTGCTACTCTGCCCTTCCAACACAATTCTTAAAGCAAACAGCAGCTGAGACTGCATGGAGTTGGATGCCAGCTGGCAGTCAAGGCGGTGTCTCACCTCCATGTGATGCAGTACGTTCTTCTGAGGATGGGAGGTGGGATGGGTGTCCTGTTCAGTTCTGTTCGGTTCAGTACACTGCCTTTCCCGTGCATCAGTGGCTGTGCTTTGGAGATGGCTGTAAAATCGCTATGTAAGTTGTTTCTAAAGGCCGGATACTGACATACCTTTCTAAATGCTCTGCTTAATTTTTTTCCCACATTGTAATTCATTGTTGGCCTTTTCTACAGTGAATTGTTGGAATTAACCAATAAATCAGCAGGAAAAGACATGCCAATTTCCTTCCCAGTTGATAAATTACAGTGTGGGCTTGGCATCCTATGTTTTATTGTGTGTGTGTGAGTGTGTGTGTGTGTGTGTGTGTGTGTGTGTGTGGTGTATCCTGAATCCCCCCAACATTTACTTTTCAAGAAATATTGAAATATTGAAGCTTCTAGGTGACAAGCCAGTTCTAATGGGTAAAACAAACATGGTATTACATTTCTAGAATACATTATACAGATCTACTCTATTAATCAACAGCTGGCAGGTACTGACAATTGGTAAATAATATTATTACAGACTTGCTCATATGCATTTACCACAAACAATTCACTTTTAGTTTTTATACACAATTTGGTTTTGTTCGTCAAGATTCCTCTGTCTTCTGGGCCTCAGTTTTCTTAGTAATTAACAGGTCAAGTCTACATTTAAAGAGAAAATTTTCCCTTTAATTCATACGCCCGTAACACCTATAAATGATGCTACACTATTCTCTCTTTACAAAATTATTAATGTGGTAAAAATAATAAAAGTTCTTTTGAGGTAGGGAGTGTTTAGTTATTCATTCTTTGGAGTATGGAAAGTAGACCTTGCGCCTGGTTAGTGTGCCACTAAAGCTCTCAGACAAGTGTACCTAGATGTGACCACACTGGTGAGACAGTGTGGCAAAGGGGACTTGGCGTCCTCTTGGGAAGGACTTACCGCCACACACACGTCCTTCAAATTCATCTCGTCAGTACACAGCAGTGAGGGCGGAGACCATCCCAGGTCACTAGGCCAAGCTGCCACAGAAGCCACCGCCCTCATGGTCCGGCCACCTGCGTGGTTAGAACTGCTCCTTGCTTGGCTTCCTTAGTGGGTGTCATTCCAGTTTGCCATCAAACAACAAGGACACAAATACTTCAAGAACATTTTATGAGTGACTCACAGGGCTCCCGGCAGGTCTTGCACAGGTTCTCAGGACCCTGGATAATGAGCTAAAGAAGAAGGGAAAGGTGAAGATAGTTAACAAAACCCAGGGCATTCAAGAAAAGACAGTCGAGACCCAGAGCAGACAAGGACCACGGATGGCGAAGGAAGTGAACGTTCATGAAAGTTTTATGACACAGTCTCTGAGAGCAAATGGAGTCTGGGACAAGATAAACTAAAACGTCCTCCTCTGAAAGTGTTTTTAAAATCATCTGCTCTGTGCTCTGTCACCGTTCAGCACAGCATCTTAATACCAGGGCCGGGCCTTTTAAATAATTCAGCTGCCTGACTAGGAGAGAAATGTATGGAAGACCTAGCTTAATAGGAAAATTGCATGGAAAAAAAAAAAAAGAAAACACTTGGAGTTGAATTGAAGGCAAGCTCCAGGTAAAAGCCAGCGTGAGAAAACCCCAAACACAGACAAAAGCAAACCAAGTCCGGCACAAATCTACGGAGAACAGGCGTCATGAACACGAGCACCGAAGGGACGTGCTGAGATATTAAACCTGGATGCTCTGGCCTGTGATTGGAGAAAGAAATTCTTCTTCAGAAAGGTTTCGGCCAGCTAGAATATGTCCAAATAAAAGCAACCAAACTAGTTAGAGTGCTGGGAAAGCGTATTAATTGAGGAGAAATTCAAGAAACAGAAAATTCTTGAATCAATGGATGCCCTGGAATTTGAGTCTCTCTCACATTGCTCGAGGACTCTGTGAAGTATCTGCTTCTGGAGCAGTGGCCCTGGTGAAGGGTCTCATGTAAAGGAACAGTTCCGAGGAGAACTGTCAGCACAGAAGGACATAACCGTAACCCCAGTCATAAGTGTAGATAGCAGGAAGGAGCTAGAGAGAAATCCCTAGCCTCACCTTTCTTCTGATCTCCAGGTTCCGCTTAGTTCTTCCCACCGACCAAACCAAAATGTGAAGCAGGAGTCAGGAGAGCCCAGCACTACCTGGAAAACAACGGACCCCAAATATTTACAGGGCCGACCTATGAAACAAGGGAACAATGTTAGTAATCATTGCGTCAGCAGACAGGATCTGGGGAGGTGCCCCCAAGACTAGGACCCCAAACCTGCCCTACTCTCAGACTAAGTTCACAGGTTTACTGACTCCATCATGGAAAAAGAATTGTCAGGAAGAGCTGTAAAGGGTTTGTTAGGCTGGAACTTTAGCATACTCTCAAAGAGATGCAGTGTGAGCCCTCAGGGGAGAGAGACGCATTATGCCTGGCTCTGGTATCATTTATGCTTCTCTCCAGAGGAAGGGAACCCCATGAAAAATGGCCCACTCCCAAGAAGGGTGCTGATCCATTTTAAAATTATGAGCTCAATTTTTTTTTCTTTTTATAAAAGAGGTGGATAATTTAAGCATTCTTTTGAATTCTCTCAACTCACTTCTTTATCTTAGGACCAGGTTCTGGGTCCTTTTTTTAAAAAACAAAACAAAACAAACAAACAAACAAAAAAAACCCCCACTAAAACCACTAAGCTAGTTCTTGTATGCTGAATCTTGGAGCAAGGGCCTAATGAACCAAGGGAAGCTGGTATGGGTAGCTTTGGGTAGCTTCCACTGGGTGCTGGAATTGTGGTCTTTTTAAAAGCACACGTTTTAATTATGAATTCCTTATCTACTTTTATTTCTTCTATCATACCTGATGAGGGGGCAGTGTCCTGGAGCCATGAACTGGACAGTCTGACCTGCCTAAGTGAAAGGCTTCGGGGTAAATCAGTGACTCGCTCTTCCTGGAGAACTCGTCAGGCTGGTGGAGCTGTGGACAGGATTTCTGCTTAGGGTTCATCAGATCCAAAGACACATGATCTGCGGACCTTCATTATTTCCATCTTTCTCTCCAGATCACCCTAAAGTCTTACTAGATACTATCATCATCTTTCTCTTCCTACTTGACTAGAATAAGTCTTCAACTTATGAACAAGTTCACCAGGAGAATGTTCATAAGTTGAATTTGTTCATAAGTCTGACAAAGTGAGTCTTCTACAGTACACCTGTGAAAGTTCACAACTTGAATATTTGTAGGTCAAGGACTTATTATACTCCTGGAACCTTTTTTTGATGGCTGAGTAAGTGGGCACAAGATATGTATGCCATGTTGGGCTTTTGAAAAAATATTACAGATTAGAGTAAATTCTGTTTCTCAAGGGTGAACTGTGCTTTTTCTGGAATGGTTGTGGTGTTTGCCTGCCTCCTGTCAGTTTTTAAACCTACCATCACCCTCCCAAGAGAGCTGCCCTAATTGTTCTCACTGTTACATGTTTGTCAGATAAGAACACCTGAATCCTCAATTCATCTCCAGAAAATGCCTTCACCCAACAAAAGCAGCCAATGAATCCGCGTGATTTTACATCAGAAACTGGAGATGAGAGAGACACTGGCTCCACCCCTGCTCTGCCACTAATTAATTCTCTGAACTTGTTGGAGTCACCAAGTTCTCCAGGACTCAAATTTATGACCTCTCTAGCAAGGGGATGGAATTTACTGGTGCTGCAGGAAAAGGGGTCCCAATTCTGCTTGAGAACCCCAGACCACAGGAGGAATTCCCTTTCTGACCCACCAGTCGGGTCTCGTTTGGCCTCTCCTTATTCAGAGGTCGCTGGAAGGAGATAGCGAGGTAGCACTTTGCTTCCTCTCCTGCCTCATCCACGCTAATGGAGCCCTTGGCCCACAGCAGGCACTGGGAATTCCATTTGCACCTCCGTAAGTTCAATCCATTATTCAAAATGCTTAGTGAGATTTTGTTTTTAATTTGCAACTATTACCTTCTCAGCGTATGTATACATGCACACATGCATGCACCCTCTCCATCAAGGCAACGTATCTCTCACAGTACAGTACCACAACATAGAAATGTTCATTTCCCTGCGTTACCTTCAACCCCAAGAAGGTTATGAGTGACTTGTGAAGTAAATTTGCAGCTTATGAATCTGGACCCTGACTACTATCTGCACCCCAAAACCTCTCCCGCATGTCTTCAGATTTCCGCACAGGACAGTAAGCCTTATGTTGAAATGACAGTCACTCAATTCACAAGCAATGTCCATCTTTGACCTCTGTGGTGGATTGACAACTGGTAGTCAGCTTGAAACACCCAGCTGAACTGAATCAGCACGGTGCCCAGCGTGGATGGCCCACCTGAGGACTGTTGCCCACAACATAAAAAGAGAACTGGAGAGGAAGAAGTAGTGTTGTTGGTTCTCTGAGCATCATTGGTTCTCCTTTGCCACTGGTTCTCCTGGAGGAGCTTGTCGAGCTTCTTCCCTGATATGAACTTCGTTGTTCTCATCATTGGAGGAGCTCAGGACCTCATTGTCACTGAGAATGACTGCGGTTCACTTTGAGGGAGCCCTGGTCCTTACTTTAAGTGTCACTTCTTGGATCCAGTGCAGAACCCTCAGCCTACTGGCACAGATCCTTCACCCTACTGGCGTAGACATTTTAGCTTCCACTGCTGACCTTTGGGTCTTCCCAGAACAGATTCATGAAACAGACTTGCATGAGACATTGTCATGGGCTCTAGGTCTTCAACTGGACTCATGCAGGACATTGCTTTGGGATCCAGGCCCTCAGTTAGATCTTTTAGGGTCTTTAGTGTGTGAACAGATTTCCTGATCTTTTTGTGTTTAACTCTTTGGGTGACTATTATAAAATAATTCTGTTAATTATGTGCTCTGTATTGAATTTTTTTGTTTGTAAATCCCTGACTACAACAACCTCCAATGGCTTTATAAGGGCAAAGCAACCAAGGGAGGCTGAAATGAGCAGTAGAAGGTGAAAGTTGCAGTGGCAATTAGGAACCATCAAACTGTGCTCACAACGTATCGAGACCAGAGGTCACTGCGGAAGTCTGTGTTGAGGAACATCTCTCACCTCCTGACCTGCCCTGAACCCCAGGGGCTCACCCAGGGTGGCGCTGGGCCTGGGGTGCTTTTCTCAGTATTTGTTTCCTCAGTCCAGCTCCATTAAACCAGTGCTGTGCACATTTAGATTCCTTGATGGCCATCGGAGGGTTAATCTAATAAATCACACCTGTGAGCTTAATTAATGTTTAAAAAATTCCTCAGGATCATGGAATGAAAGGACCTAGATGCTTCAATTGGAAAGGGAAGCCATCACTATTGTGTGGTTTTTTTCACTGAACCCCGTCCTCTGCTGTGAGGCACCGATGGTTGTGGCTCCGGGTTCATTAATCGCAGCTGACGCTTAGGAGGACTTTTTGAGACGGCACGAATGATCCTGGGAGCACCTCATTTCAGTTTCTGTGCAGTACATTATCTTTACTCATTAAAAAATTATCACAGTGATGAATTCTGCTTAATTTAAATTGACTTCTTTATGGGGGGAAGGCAATTAAACTTAAGAATATTTAAAAGGATTCCTAGGTGGGGAAGTTATTTCAGTGGGAAAATAAAGCGGCTCCTTGACACCCAGTGAGGCTCTTGTTTTCGCTGATTGGAGAAAACACATTCTCCCTAAAGGCTTTGAGCCATGCTGGTGAATTTATCCTATGTGGGAAAGGCGTGGAACCAACTAGAAATAAACAAAATAGGAAATCAATGTATATATTGACTTGAACTGATCATCAAAAATAGCATTTGCTGTTTTCAGAGGTGGAGATGGCTCTGATGTCAGAACTGGGGTGACCAATGATTGTTCTGGACAAACGGACAGCTGATCATTCATTTTCAAAATAGATGGGACATGTAAAAGTGGTTTATGGAAGGGATGAACCTAGAGGTGGGGGAAAGGACTGGGGCATTTCTTCATAAGACTTCAAATAATTCTTTGAGTTTTAAGTTACCCCAGGCTGTGGCTTTGATTTAAAAATTAACACTCCTCTCTATTTTAGCAGCGAGGCAGGAAGGTTCCTGTGTACGGAGGGAAAGCAGTGAGCTGAGTGAGAGGGTGTGGCTCGATCAGGAGGGAGATGGAGGCTGAATGTCATTTTGCAGAGCTTTCACAGATAAAGGAGAGATGACCACATCCTGGAGGGTCTTTTGCTTCCTTTCCTTTCTTTTCTTTCCTTTCATCCTCGCTCTTCTTAAACTCCACACTACTTCTTTTCTAGTCATCCACCATTTCCAATTTCAATTCATGCAGTTTTGAGTTCTTCCTGTCACTTTGTGCTTTTGCTTTTTTGCATTTATACTAGGTTTCTCACTTGACACTTCCAGGTGTTTTTTAGATGTACAAATCTTAGCATTGATTGTTTGATTTGGGCTCAGTTTGTCAGATAATACAGGCTGCCCTGTTTAGTGTGAATGTCCAACCAAAGGTAATTATTGGGTAATTATTTAGTGTAAGCACATTGCCAACATTGTCCCAAACATTGCATAGAACATGCTTCTGTTTTTCAAGGTATTTGTTAATCACCGGAAATTTAAATTTAGCTGGGCAGCCTGTGTTTCTATTTGCTAAATTTGGCAGACTTAACTTGGATTTTGGTGTCCCTGTGTTATCCCGTCAGGGTCTTATCCAGGTTCTTGACATCCTGAACAAAGGACTGAGCAGCACACTCAGGGGCAGCAACAAGCTCAGTGATTGATCTGAAAGAGGAAATACAGAACCCCTCCACGGGTGGGAGCCGTGGGGTTTGGTGCTGAGGGCTTCAGGCCCTGAGGCTTGGGGTGTTACCGAGGTTTGGTCTGAGGTCTGACTCCTGCTGAGAATCGTCTAAAATTTCATCAGGTGGTGGAATTTTTATGACCATTGAGGGACTGTCATGGCATCCAAAGCCCGAGGGGGTCAGATGTACAGTCAACGATGTGGTGACTGAGGTTGCGTAGGGTTGCAGGACGCCCCTGGGTGCGCACCTGGTGATGCTGTGTGTAAGCTAGGTGGCCTGGGTAACTCTTCCCATTCCCATATACCTGGGCATCCTGGCCCTGGACTAACTCTAACTCTAAAGGCGGATCCAGGCCCAGAAAGCCGCTCCAAGGCAGCCCCTCCCTCCTCTCCCAGGGGTCTCCTCGGTCACCGATGCCTTGGATCTAGCCTGGAAAGTAGGCTCCATGGCAGACCGGCCTGCCCTTCTTCAGCCTTTCCCTTGGTTACTTCCTGGCTCGTCGTCTGACCTCCTTGCCTTGAATTATATGTGAGGTGGGAAAAGAAGAAATTGGGGGGGGGCTGGGATTGTGATGTGAACTGCTCTTGAACTGCCCTGGGCCTCGGTTTCCACATTAGCCCACTGAGATGTCAGTCACGTGAGCTCTCTGCTCCTCTCCAACCCCAAGATTCACACATGCAGTTACCTTGTTGAGATTTTCCTTCCCATAGCCAAAGACAGCGCATGAACTAGTGTAGAGTGCTGCTGACCCGACCTGCCTGTCAAGACAGTGGACGTGGAGGGATGGCCGGTGCCCACCCTCACATCCTGCCTGCACCAGACCCTCAGAGGACAGGAGAGCTTCAGGAGAGGCTGAGGGTCAGGTCGTGTTTTATGGCTGTTGTACCATTCGGCAGCAAGAGACTCTGAACCAGACTTGGCAGGTCAAGAGTGTTTCCCACCGTGTCTGCCTGCGGAGGAAAGACAAGTCAAGTGTGACATGCAAGTGTCAGCGTGAGGTGCGCTGGCTGTGTCACGTTTGCTTCCAGAAATGCGTACTCAGCTCCCAGGGCCCAAGGGAGGCGACTGGGGACTGACTTGGGAAACTTCCTCTTTTAGCAGATCGAGCAATTGCTGCCTCAAATTTATAGCTGGGAGTCAGTAAAATGACAAAGTTCATGAGCTGTGAATTCTCTTGGGTGGGGGTACAGCTCCTGGGCCCACCCCATACCGCAGTGTGACCTTCAGTAAGTGACTTTATCACCACGTGTGAAACACGGCAGGGCTCAGATCTGAGGAGCACGTACCGTGTCCCGGAGCTCCACGCTTTCTTGCTTATTTCAGTAAATGCTTAAGTGTTTCCAAAATGCAGGTAATATTATAAATTGCAACTGCAATTAATGTCATTACATAATTTTATATTTGTAATTATATTGTTCAGAGAGGTATTTTATGTTTGCAGTGCTGACATGCAGAGAAGTCTAAAATCTAGCCAAGCTCACATGGTATGCTGTGTGGAAGCCAGGGTTTGAAACCAAATCTATCTGTTCCCAAACTTGTGTTCTCCATTATACTCATTGTCTCTCTCGAACTTCTTCTAGTCCTAAACATTTATCTTTCCTAAGTTTTTAGTGACAACTAAAGGATTTCGTGTAACTAAAGTGGATAGCATAGTACCTGGCACCCACTCATTCTCATTGAATTGTTATTTCATACTTTCTTCATTTAACAAGGATTAGCAATTACAGCTAATGGAAATGGAAAGAAAGATAATTCAAGGTATTTGCTTTTCTCCCAAATCAAATGGTCTGACCACATAAAACTACTCAAATCAAGCGGACAAAAATTTCTGAGGCCTTAAGTATTGCTTGGCACGTATAAAAGAGTAAAACATCATTATTGTAGATAAGGTGCAGACAAATCACAGCCTACAAGTCACCCTCAACCAGCCACCTGTCTTTGTAAAGAAGCCTTCACTGGAACGTGGCCATGGTTACTCATTTACGCCAGGAGTGAGGCTGCTGACATGGAAGCGCATCAGAGGGGAGCTGCTTGTCAGGACCCAAGAACCTGAAATATTGACTATCTGGCTCTTTGGAGAGAAAGTTTTCCAAACTCTTATAGTAGAGCATGCCAGTTCCACAAGAATACTATTTGGAAAACATAGAAAGAAATCGGTCTTCTCATCATTGGAGAGGAAATGTAACAGAGGTATTTAAAGCACTCAAGTGTCCACATAGCTCCTTTGTCATCCACCGGGCTGGTCCACAAGTAAATTCAATGCCTCCCTCCACTGGAAAAAAAATCTATTGAGATTTTGATAGATATTGAGGTGAATCTATAGATAAGTTTAGGGAGAATAAATGTTTTGATATTTGTCCAATTCACATACATAGTCTCTCCCCACTTACTTAGGTTGTATTTCAGTACTTTTGATTAGTTTTTATAGTTTTTAGGATACAGATAATGAATGTATTTTGGTAGATTTATACAGTAATGTTGCTTTAAGCTTTTTTGTGATGTTGTAACTTGTGACTTTATAATTTTACTTTTGAATTGTTCATTGCTTGTATGTAGGCCAACACTAGATTTCTGTATATGGCTTTGTGACCTTGTACAGTGAGCTTGCTAAACCTGCTTGCCTGTTCTATTGATTTTTATGTAGATTCTTTGTAAATAAAAAGAAAAGTGTCCACTAGCAAGACAAGCCAATTAGTGTGAACCAAGCCAGTACACGCATATGTGATCAGTTTCCAAATGCACACGAATTGTTACGCTAAATAAAAATTAAAAATATCCAAAACCTTTGCCAAATCATGGGAGCTTTGAGTCATTCAGTCAATAAATAATTGATACAACTTCTACCATAAAAAAATCCCTAGAATTATACCTTTTAGAGCCAGTCTCATGGCAGAACGGAGGACATTTTATCCGTCCTAAGAAATAATTCCAACAAATCGCCCAGCAGCACTGTGCGTGCCAGCAGTGACTGACGGTGACAGAAGACGCCAGTTGGAAATGATTCTTAGCAATTTGCCTGAAAAATTAGCATAACAAATTATTTAAGATTCACAGGTTCCTTCCTCTGCAGCTAAATACACTGTTAGAAATTTCCCCAGAGTTAAAGAATAGAGTTGCTGTTTTATTATTGTTGTTTAACAACGATAAATGTTGTCACTTCCAATAATTCAGATTGACATCACTCTTTGAGCAGCCATGATTATCATGTCTTACTGTTGCTCTTGCTGTTTGTTTTGTTTACATTTTTATGCATTGCTAATCATGTTGCTGCAAGTAACAGAAAAGCCTGCTCAAAATGGATTAAGGTGAAAAGAGGAGTTAGTTGGTTCATGGAATGCAAAGGTCCACAGGTACAGCTGGCTTCAGGTGCGCCTTGACTCAGGATTCCAGCTGCGGTGGTAGCATCTTTGGGCTTTGCTTCCTGGGGGCTGGTTCCCTCGCAGGCTTTGTGAGTTTCAGCCTTGTCGCTCAGAGCTTCCAGGTGGCTGCAGCCACACCCTGCCAATCAGTAAGGTAGAGAAAGAATCCTCCTCCTGCAGGATCTCCAGCTAGCTTCTCCACACACGGACTGCAGCACCCAACCCAATCCAAAGAGGACGTGGGCTGGTTGGTTTAAGGCAATCCAGACGTACCCTCAGAGCACAACCGGTGTCCAGCCTGTCCAGTCTGCCTTGGTTGAAAGCAGAGGAGAAAGAATTACCTGGAGGAATCAGAGAACTACTGCTGCAGGTATGAGGAGGTGCACAGCTATGTTTATACAACCATGAAGCAGGCTTTGTCCTCCTTGCACTGGTTTAAATTTTGAATTTCACAGAGGAAGTGTTTTTGAGGGTGATGGGGTCCCCGGGTTCTTGTGCACAACAGACAAAGAACTGGCATGGGACCGTAAGGAAACAGTGGCTAAGTTTAATTAGGTGACAGTATGCTTAGGGTGAGCATGACAGGCAAGCTGCACAAGTGCGGGGGGCATTGGGTTGAGGGATTTAAATGTCACGCCAGAGGTCTAGGAGGTCTCCTGTTAGGTCTCCCAGAGCGTGCTTGACTGCATGATTGACAGGAGGCTGAGTCATGTTCGCTGTGTCTCCTGCACATGCCCTTTCCCATAGTTCATTGTGTCATAATTGGATGTGAGAGATGCAGTCCATATGCGTGAACTTTTGAGCTCCAGGTGAAGAGAGGTTACTTTCGGTCATGCCACTGACACTGGCACATGTAAACCCTTGTTTGGGGTCTTGGAATTTTCTAGGGCAGACTCCTGGGTCTTTCTTTGTCCTATTTCTGCCTCTAGGTAGTACGCACTAGGACAAAGGTGGAGGTATTGAGGAGTTGGCCCTGCAGCTGTGCCCAGGTTCAGGTGAATGGAGGGGAGGGGCCCGGTAGCCCCAATTGTACTATCTACATTAAAAATAGAACTTTGTGTCAAAAGTATAAGTTTTGGAACTGGACTCCTGAGCTTTAAACACCACCCCCTCACTTATTAGCTGCATTAACCTCTCTGTGCTTAATTTTCTCTAAAATGAAGATAAAAACATCTGCTTTACAAGGGTGTCATGAGAGCTAAATGAATTAGAATTTATAAAGCATTTTGAGCAGTGGCCCCTAGTAAGCACTGTATATGTATTTTACTATTATTTTCATATTTAGGTTAGCAATTGGAAAGTATGTCAAACATGGGTAGAGTTGTAAAAATGTTTTGGTATTTCTGGTCTGTCCACATGGGACTAGTTCATTTTCTGTTGTGATAAGTGATAATATTGGACTTAACACCAGTTCTTCATATAGTAATCAGGATAGGTTAGGCTGTGTTGCAATAACAAGCCATCCCCAAATCTTCGATGTCTTCAAGCAACAAAAGGCCCTTTCCCATTAATAATGTTACTAGTTTTTTGGGGTGTTGGAGTCTCCCACCAGAAGTGATTTCTAGGTACTTTCTGTCCTGAGCAAAGAGTTGATCAAGACAAGCACAAACAGTAGTAAAGTTTTATTAAAGGTAAGAAAAGAAAAATGCTGTGCAGTGTGAATTTGAGCCGAGTAAAAGTAGGAAAAGAAGTACTTCCTGCAGCATGAGAGTGGCCACCATGTGACAGAGATCACGTGGCCAAAACTCATCGTCAGCTTTGCTTTCTGAATCATTCACTCCTCAGGCTGGAGTCAGGTCTAGGCCATCCAATCAAAAACCTCCCCGAGTTCTCATGAGAAGTCCATGTTCAGGCTTTGAGAACTGTTCTGCTTGTGTCCTGAGATTTGGCAAGGAGCAGGCCACGTCTCCTTCCCAGCCAGCCTGGCCACACCCTGATCTCCCGTCTCCATACTACACGTCCGCCTCAGGTCCCCTGGGGGCTTTATGCTTATTATCACTTTGGGGCCCAGGTGACCGAGTACCTGGAGCACTACGTTTCCACAGCAGAGGGAAAGGTAATGTAGCAGAGATTATAGATTCCGAAAGCTTCTTCCCTCAAGTGGCATGAGTCACTTCTGATCAGCATTCCACTGGACAAAGCAAGTCACATGACCACACAGAGGCAGGACTGTGCAGTCCACGGTGCGCCTGAAGAGACAAAGATCTGCAGGCACTCCTGAGGGCTCCCACCTTGTTCCTCAGTATTTACACTTATAGGTGCCAGGTTCGCAAGGGATTTACAGACTTCTGGAAATCTTTCATTGCCGTGGTTCCTTCACAGTATCTAGTCGTCTGGATAGTGAGTCTTTGTTCAATATTGTCCAGCACTGTTTGATCACGATCTGAGCATATTCATAAACAAGAAAACATATTTTCTTGTTTAGGAAAGGGAATCAGAGAATAGAAATTCAGGTAAATTACAACACAAACTTATTGATTGTGTAATCTTAGTTTCTTTATATTTAAAAAGTAGGATAATAATGTAGTATTGGCCACTCACTTAGGAGTTGTTACTTTCAAAGTTACTTCACCTCCCATTCTAAATTCTAGAGAAAAGCCCAATATAATGATTGAGATGTTAACTGCTAAGTAATCTTTCTTTTGATTTACAGAACCCAGTACCTCTGCTGACCTTCAGACAACATCAGAATATGTAATGTTTTTCCTTATTCTTTACCTCCACACAATACCTAATCAAAGCATGTAAATTGCTGTGAGGTTTAACTTCCAGAAAAGCAATATGTTTGTCTAAAGAGTTAGAGGAGCTAACCCCAGGAGATCAGGATCAAGTGAAATGTTCTTGGGGTGGAGGGGTGACACGCGTCCCCTGAATGACAAGAGACCCCGGCCCCATATAATCTTCTCATCCATTGCCCCGGCCTCTGGCTTCCCTTTCTATAAAAGGCCTTTGCATATGGATTTCTTAAAATGTTCTTTTTGGGGAATAATAGCTCCCCCTGTCTTCTGGCCCATAAGTAAACCTGTTTCCTTCTCACCACACCAACTCTTATCTCTTGAATACTGACTCTCTGGCGGTGAGTAGATGGATTTGGATCTGGTAATAATCATGTATCAGTATACAGGCAAAACTTCTTTAGTGTTAAATGAAATAAAGTGTGCAAGGTCCTTTTTAGTTTCTGGTCCAAAGTAAATGGTCAGAATACCAGAGCTACCTTAGCCTCTGGGAAATATACCAATTTTAGACCGCTTTCCTGTTGTGATTGACCACAGAAATAAAGATCATAGGTATTTTCGCAGCCAATCATCCACCGCCCCTGGGGCGAGTCTTGCGAACGAGGAAGGAGAGACTTCATCCTGGCAGCTGTCTGGCTGGTGGGCAGCTAGGCGGGAGGAGCCATTTCTGAGGGGGCAAGAGACCGTGGCTTGGCTAAGAGAGTGGCAGGGCTCCAGGTCCAGCTCCATGGTCATGTGACCTCGGCAATGACACAGGTTCACACAACCGGTTTGTGCACAATGAGCTCCAATATTTTTACACTGGGCCCCAGAGATTATATAGCCAGAACTGTCAAGCGCAAATGACTCTACCAATCCTCTTGCTTTTCCTGCCCCCTCCCGTCAGCCTGCCTAAGGGAGGGAGAAGTGGTGGGCCCCAGCCTGAAGGAACACCAGAAGACAGACAGGGGCCAGTGCTCATCTGCATACACAGGAGCAGGGGGCCTCGGAGCCCCGGCCTGGTAAGGTATGGCTTCCTTCAAGCACAGTGCGTCACTAATGAAGCTTCTCCAGCTTTGGCCATCTGGGAAATGTGATCCAGTCTTGGAGAAAATTGCCCTGTGTCTGCTGGCAGGAAGGGAGAAGAGGAGATCTGTATGTTACATAGCGCAAAGCTGTAATAACACTCGGGGCCTGAAGCAATTAGTTTTTGCTCTAAGTTGCTCATTTGGGAATGAATCTGCAAGATGAATACTTTCCTTCCACCTAGGAAGACTATTACAGGGCTCAGTAAAGGCAGCAAGCATTGGGAACCACTTCAGGCTTCCAAGTGAGGGACCTCAACAAGGAGCTGGTTGGGGTTAGGAGAGACCAGTCAGAGCCCAGAACCCTGCACCGCAGTCGTGATCTGCATATTGCAGCCTTGGGGTCTGCCTGTCACACACAGGGCAGGAAGTGACCCATGGGAACCCTCTCAGGCTTGTCGAATAGGAACCTCAAGGATACAGTCATTTTTGAGGTTTAATGCTTATCAAATAGGCAAAACATTTAGAAAAATGCAGAAAAGAGTCAATCTTGTACACAGATTTAAAACATTCTGGCTTATTTCCTTTAGATTCTTTTTTTGGGGGGATGGGGGGAATGGTCTCAGCAGTAAAGACCTTGTAGCCCTCATTTTTCCCATTTGTTTCCTTTTTTTTTCTAGAAAAAAGTGGTGGTATGGCTTCTACTTATACTGAAAAATGCAATGGTTCATAAATAATGTGTGACAGTACTTTGGATGTTTTTAAGTTTTGCAGCAATGGTATCATACCATCCATGTGTCCTTTGGGTACTCAATATTTTCACTTATGATTGAAGTATATATGTGCTGCTGAAAACCTAGTACTGTGGTTTAATTTTAATTGATGAATGACATTTCAGTGAACGAAGGATTATACAATAATTTATTTTATGCATCATATAAAATATGCACATACTAAATTATGTATTCTTGTCCTTAGCAGAGAGAATGAGCATCCTTGTTTTGTTCTTCACTTCAAACCTACTATTTCTGTTGAACTCAGTAGTTTGCAGATGACTCAAAAAACTAACCTAAGAATTGTAGGAGTCAAGAAAAAAATCAGAAGATGATACTAAGGACATAAACAATTTATTTACTAAAATCAAGGCAGGTAATTTTCCAAGTCAATGAAAGGAATTCAACTTTTAGGTAGATGAGACACAGCGAACCCCAAGTAGCCACCACCAGAAAAGAACTTCATGATACATCGTAGTTAAGATCCTAGAAATCCAGCACAAGGACAGAATAGCAAAAGCTATTATACAAAAACGTTAACTTATAAAAGTAAGTCTACCAGACTAACAGATTTCTCAACACAAACCTCAAATTCCAAGAAAACTTGGGACAAGCTTTTCAAGCACCACAAGGAAACAGCTTTCAGCCAGCATTAGTATGTCTCACAAAACCATCTTTCAAAATTAATGGAGGAGTAAAGACTTTCCATGACAAAGAATACCTTAAGAAATTTATGACCAGCAAGACAGTGTTATAAAAGTACTCAAAGAAGAAAATGAAGCCAACACCACCAAAGAGTCCAAAGGAAAGAGTACATCTGGCAGGGCCAGCAGGCAAGCAAAAGAGCAAAATAAGGAAATCAGCAGCAGAAAAACAATAAAATTGCAGGATCTGGTGAATATCTTTCAGGAATAACACTCACTGTAAATGGTTTTAACTCCCAAGGTGAAAGACACATATAGACAGACTGAATCAAAAATAAAAACCAACATTATTATCCCTGTAAGAGACAAACCTCATCTATAACGAAACACATAGACTAAAAGTGAAAGGATGGAAAATGATGCTCCATGTAACAGGAGTCTGAAAGCAAGAAGGAGTATTTATCCTGTCTTTGGACAGAGGAGACTTCAAGTCGAAACTGATCAGAAGAGAAAAAGAAGGTCACTATACACTGGTAAAGGGAACAGTTCAGCAGGTAGACATAACAACTGTAAATATGTATGAACTGAATGCTAGTGCACCCAATTTTGTAAAACAAATACTACTAGATATATAAGGCCAGATGGACATCAACATAATCACAATGTTGGACTTCAATACTTCACTTTCACAAAAACAGTTTAACCAGACAAAAAAGTCCAACAAAGAAATATCAGAGTTGAGTCACACCATTGAACAAATGGACTTAAAAGATACATACAGTGTTTTGTCCAAAAAGAGAACACACACTTTTCTCAGCAGCATGTGGTGACTTTCCCAAAATGGACCATATCTTGGGTCACAAAGCATGTTCAAGGACATATAAAACATTTAAAATAATGCCATGTGCACTATCAGATCTTAGTCCAGTGAAAGGAGAAATTATCAGCAAAAGAAATGACTGATTCTATGCAAACACATGAAGACTAAATAATATACTCTTGAATAATCAATGGGTCACAGAAGAAATTAAAGAAGAAATAGAACTTTCCTAGAACCAAGTGACAATAGCTGCACAATAAGCTAAAACCAATGGGACACAACGAAAGCAGCCCTAAGAGGGAAGCTGATGGCTGTGAATGGCTGCGTTAGAAACAGAGAAATTCCACATAAATAAGTAGTGATGTACCTAAAGGTCCTAGAAAAACAAGAGGAATCCAGATCCAAAACTTGTACAAGGTAGGATATTATGAAGATCACAATGGAAATTTTTTTTTTGTTTACAAAGACTCTACAAAAAACCCCCAATAAAACAGATAAGCACATTTAGCAAGGTCATGGCGCAAGGTCACAAAGCCATATACACAAATCTAGTGTTGGCCTACATACAAGCAATGAACAATTCAAAAGTAAAATTGTAAAGGCACAAGTTACAACATCACAAAAAAACTTAAAGTAACATTATTGTACAAATCTACCAATATACATTCATTATCTGTATCTTAAAAACTATAAAAACTGATCAAAAGTACTCAAATACAACCTAAATAAGTGAAGAGTGACTGTATGTGAATTGGACAAATATCAAAACATTTATTCTCCCTAAACTTATCTATAGATTCACCTCAATATCTACCAAAATCTCAGTGAATTCTTTTTTTCTTTAACTGTCTTAACTATTTTTTGTATACATATACATAAGTATGTACATAGTTGTTCCTTCAGTTTGTCACACAAGTGCAATGATATGATGCTTACATAAGTGTGACTTATTTACTTCACTGATAAGTATATTTTCAAGGCACATCATTTAAGTGTGAAGATGTCCAGTTTATCTTTCTTTATAGCTGAGTAGTATTCCATTATATAGAAGCACCAGATCTTTTTTGTCCATTCCTCAGTTAATGGGCATTTAGATTGTTTCTAACATCTGGCTATTATAAACTGGGCTGCTACACAAAGGAAATTAATGCGGTTAAGACTAAAAAAAATATAATAAGTCTCTAACTTATGAACATTCGAGTTTTTAACTTTTGCAGATCCACAGACCTCAAATTATGAACATTTGTGGATGCAAACAAATCATAGAAGTACCATACCACCATTTTAAGGTATCTGTAAAAGTAAAAATGGTTTATGTACAGTTGTACTGTACTATACCACCACTTAAAGGTAATTGTGAAAGTAAAAAAAAAAAGAGTACATTTACAGTACTTTTGTGTGTAGCTTTGATTTTTTATGTTTTACATTGTATATTTGTGTCAAAAATATATAACTCATTTTGTCGGATTTGTGAACAAATCTGACTTACAGAGTATTCTCCCAGGACAGAATCAAAGAGGTGGTCATTTGAAAGGATAATTAAAATAGATAAACCCTTAGCCAAACTTACCAAAAGGAGGAAATAAAATATCCACATCAATGCTATTAGACATACACACAGGAAAACCTCAATGGATACCACTGAAATCAGAGGACTATAAGAAACTTCTTCAGAAACCTATATTCCAATAAGTTGGAGGATCTCGAACAAATGGATACATTTCTAATACATATAAATTACCAAAATTGAATCAAGAAGATATAAAACTCTTGAACAAAAACAGGCAATGAAATCGAGGCAGTAATAAAATCCCTATTAAGAAAAGTCCAGATGGATTTGCTGCTGAATTTTATCAGAACTTCATGGAAGAATTAATGCCAGTATTCTTAAAACTTTTCTGTGAAACTAAAACTGGACAAGGACTTAATAAAAAAAAAAAAACAGAAAACTACAGACCAATTCCACTAATGAACATACATGTAAAAATTTTTAGCAAGATCCTTGCAAAGAGAATATAAATGATCACTGAAAAGGTCACACATCATGACCAAAGT